>JBAMMX010000021.1:3949220-4165585 GCA_037126225.1 Dillenia turbinata | reverse complement strand
AAAAGAAGTTCACCCACCGAATATTATTACAAAGGCGAGTAGATACAAATGAAATGAAAAATACAACATTTAGTACAGGGAGAAGGAGACATCCTTTAATTAGAAGAAAAAATTACAAAATTTTTTACAGAATCTTTGGAGAGGACTTTGAAAGGGTGAACGATGATAAAGAGACAAAAAAATATATCAAGTTTCGCACCTTCTCCATTTGTTCGATCTCCTCCGGTCTCAAAGCACTCGGTCACCCGATCAAAAAAAATGAAGAACTTTTAGCCACCTATTGTATGTAAGTGCTGGATGATGATTTTAATCTTGAGAAGAGAGCTTCCTCTACAAATAAAAATCTCTCTGATTCAAGTTATGATCTCTCCATACCCAAAACCAGCATCCTCAAGGAACTTTGTGATTCCACCATAACCTTTGTGATCTAGAATGTCATGATATATCCTTGTATCAATAGTTCCATTCTTGATGGAGCCTGTATCGATAGAAGTCTTGTAACACACGGTTCTGTGGTTCAAAACCTATATTCAAGCTATCTTTGTATCGATAGTCCCATTCAGGATGGCACTGAAAATCTCTTTCTTTATTTATAATCATTAAGGATCCCTATGACTATGGGCAATTGAAACATCCCAGTGGAAGACATGCATAATGAATAAGTAATTTAAGTTCTCCAACTCCCCATGTAGTATTTACATAGGGATTATCTCCATTAATACCCTAGCGACCTTTCAAGTAGTGACCTTTAAACTAATTTCTCATGTTATTTTCTCTAAAACGACATAAGGAGTAGGGGCAAATGGTGATACGTGACCCAAAATCCCATTATCATAGAACTTAAATTCATGGTTAGTAGTTCATGTGAATGAAATGAACCACTCAATTGGGGGGAAGTGGCCCGCTCTCCCAGTCATCATTGACCAGATTCTATTTTATAGGAGGCCCATCAATCTTAAGACCTCTTTGGTGCTTGGTATTCAGTCAACCCAGAGCAATATTCAATTTTCCTTAAACTACAGAAGTAATATTTCGTAATTAATAAGGAAACCCTTGATCTTAACTGATAAGGCAAGCAATCACTTCACAACTAGAACTTTCTTAGCAAGAAGGATTTTGAATATTGTGCAAATCTTTTCCTAAGGGATTCCATTATCTCGGAATACTTCCATAAAGAAATTAGAGTTTTAATACTCCGAATGCATATGGAACTCACATACGGAGATTATATATACATCATTAATCCTATCGGCTTGATACGCTTTCTCAACTTACATATAGCACACAAAGGAATAATAGAATTCTCTTTCTGTCTGTTTTTCTTTCCGAAAATCGGTCTCTGACTTGAGTGTCGTATTTCGATCACCTTCTGGTGGTTTTTTGCTACTCTCATCATTCAAAATCGCCCAACGGCCAAATATCTCATTCGAGTCAACAGAGTCATCATCTGTGGAGTTAAACTTATCTCCGACACATACCAAATTGATTAAGAGAGAGAGTGAAAAAGAGATAGGTTGATTGAGATCAGAGAAGACAAAGTTCTAAAGACAAAATAGTAATTTTGCCTATTGAAAGAATAATAACTTTCCTCATATCTATGTTGCATGAAAATAGAAACAGATACGAAATGATACGATAAAACAACAATTTACAAGAATATATGAAACGGAAACATGAACAAATATGTAAATATAAAAAATATACGAATTTCTATATAAATATTAATTATTTTGTAAAAATAAAAGAATTACTCATATTTTAAAAATTTAAAATAATCAAATATATAATTATTAATCATAAGACAATTAATATAAAAATAAAAATTATAATTAAATAAATAAATAATTCATTAAATATGAGAAAATATATAATTATAGAAAATATAAAAATTTTTATATAAATATAAATTAATTTAACATATTGAAATATTTTAAAATATTTCAAAAAAATATTTTTAAAATAAATAAATATTAGTGTCAAAAAATTTTCATATTCACGTATCATTTCAAAATTCTCGGAAAAATCAATCATGTTTTATGGCTTTGATATATATATATATATATATTTATAACTTTTAAAACTTCAATTTGGGTTATGTCGTTGTCACTACGTTGGACGCAACTTGTCTCATCAAATTATTGCTCGTGTAATATTTCAAAATTCTCTGAAAAATCAATCTTGATTTATGGCTTTTACATGTTTTTCATTATTCAAAACAAATTATTGTCGTTGTCCCTACGTTGGACTCAACATGTCTCTTCAAATTATTGTAACCTAAATTTGGTGTGTCCGTCTATAAATTTAGAAAAATATATTTTTTAGTGTGCAATTATAATAAAATAAATTTATTTCAAAAATAATAATTAAAATTTAAAATGATCATATAAAAATTAGTGCAGTTCTAGTAATAGAAAGCAGAAAAACCTAAATCTTGGAGATAAAGTTCTTCAGAGATGATGCATAGGTTAGAGAGAGAGAAAGAAAGCAGAAAAACCAAGAGAGAGAAGAATAACAGAGTGGCTGTGAAAGGAAGTGGGGGCAAAAAGTGTCTAATATATATATATATATATATATATATATATATATTTAGGTTTCAGACATGGATTTTAATCGGAATCTATCATTTTATCTAGGTTTCATGAAACTCATATTTGAAGAGTTTCACTCTCATACCTTTATTTCTATTTTGTTAACCAAACAACTTCTTTGAATATCATTCCGTTTATTGATTCCCATTCAATTTAACTAAACACCTATTACTTTTTAATTCCTTGACCCACCCAAAAATTTAAAAGAAAAAAATAGAAATTACGTTATTTTGGATTGAAAAAACTAACGAAAACCTAGGTTACACGGAAATAGAAATGAACACAATGGAAACGGATATGAAATGATACGGAGAAAAGACACTTTACAAGAATATAAAAAAAAAAAACGTGAGAAAATACATAAATATATAAAAATATAATAATTTTTATGTAAATATTAATTATTTTATAAAAATAATAGAATAATCATATTTTATAATAAAAATTTTAAAATAATCAAATATATAATTATTAATTATAAGAAAAATAATACAAAAAATATAATTAAATAATTAAATAATTCATTAAATATAAAAATTATGTAAATATAAAAAATAAGTATTATGTAAATGTTGAGCCGTTTAGAAACGAGAACGAAATATAATTTTGGTATGAATATTTTTTACCAGAGATAGCTTTATTTCCTGATCGAATAAAAACAATTACTCATCGAATTGTCATTACCACATAGATTGCAATCGATGCTAGTGCCCTTTAGTTACCACCATGACTGTTAATTAGATGATAAACCTTATGCGAGTAAAATTTTGCTACCGTTAGATGATCATCATGAATGCCAACAGTCAGACTTTTGCCAGCAATTTTTATCATAATAAGACTGAAATATTTGTTATTTTTACTCTTGAAAATGAATATATTTTAATGCTCAATATTATAACAAGCACAATCTATAATTAGTACCTTTCCCTTCTATAACATTTTTAGGTTATTTTAAAACACAATAACCTATTTTAATATTTTAGGAGATTTTTCATTGAGAAAATTAATTTTTTGTAAAAAAAAAAAGAAAACCCTCTATCCCTAAGATTTATGATGAGGTGACCAACTTTTTTTTTCCCCTTTTTTCATAAGAAAAAAAACCTGCTTGACAACAAATTTTAGTTTTAAAAGTCATTTTTAGGGCAATGTTATTGTCACTTTTGTTGCTATGGACACCAATATCTTAGTCTGATGCTAACCTAGATACTGTTTTTATTATGTGGCTAATTATGATACTATTACTGCCCTCTAAACCAAATATTTGAACAGAAATTAGTAAATTGGTGATCTTGCTTTTCACATCTTCCAAGTGTGATCCCGGATTTTTCCTCCAACAGATGAGCACCATAAATATTTGATTCCACCAAAAAAGAAAAGTAGAGAAAATAAAATCTTGGTTTCGCTTGTATGCAACAATAAGAACCTGACGATAGGTCATGGCAGAAAAATCTCTCTCCTTTTGGAAATTTTGAGCTTCAGACAAGAAAAATGGACAGGAGTTCGGCTTGAATAGCATGAGAGAGAGAGAGAGAGAGAGAGAAAGAGAGAGCTGAACAAATACATATACATCATTTTTGATTGAGCGGCTGTCAAACGATGTCAACATCTAATTAAATCCCAAACTAAATTTAATAATTCATGCGATTTGATAGTGTACGATTGCTGTTCACCGTGGAGAAGACTCTTCCTTCTTCTAGAGGCTGGCGAGTTTTATTACTATAAATATGGAGGGAGTATTCTCCATTTCACAAGCGGAGACAACCTAAAACTGAACAAAAACGTACCCAAGAGTTTGTCTTAGTAGAAAAACAACAAATGGCTGCTCCAATTTCAACTCTCTCTTCAGCTCACTTGTCCTCTCTCTCCTCCGATAACCACCACCTAAAATCACCAATAATGCTAAGCCATGTGTTGTCCGATGTGTTAATGGTATTCAAACCACTGATTCACCTGCAATCAGACGGTCGGCGAATTACGTATCTAGTTTTTGGGACTACAATTTTGTGAAATCTCTAAATAATGATTACAATGTACGAATCTTTCAATTTTTTATTTTTTATGGTTTTGCTTACGTTTCATAATTGTTACTCTCCCAGCTGTATAGTTTCAAGATGATCTTTTCATTGTTGTTATGTTGTGCAGTTCAAATTAATTGTGGGTGATGAATTTCTCAAAACTGATGTGATTCTTTCTAATTAATATGGATAATGAAAGATATTAATTAGAAGAAAAAGAGTTGTGATGTATTATTTTAATTGTCTAAATGTTAAAATAGATTTATTTATGCATCTATGCTTTGCTTTTTTCTTAATATATATATATATATATATATATATATATATATATTGCAAAAATCAAAGGTTCGTTGCTTCATTGCTGCATTGAATCAATTGAATTGCAGGAGGAGAAGTATGCAGAGAAGTATGAGAAAATGAAGGAGGTAAGATGCCTAATTAGTGAACCAATGGAGCCACTGGAGAGGCTTGAGTTGATCGACGCAGTTCAAAGATTGGGTCTCAGGTACCAGTTTGAGATAGAGATCAAGAATGCAATACAAGATGTGGTCAACCAAACCAATGATCAAGATGCGTCGTTTCATCATGATTTACATTCCGCAGCCCTACGATTTAGGATCCTCAGACAAACTGGATATCATGTTCCACAAGGTAAAGTCTTTTAAATCATCACATTTTAAGATGAACCCACTAGCTGTGTTATGAAAAAAAATTGTAAATGAATTTAAATGTCTCTAAAGCGCCAAAAATTTATTTTATTAGGGACGAAGTATAACATAGTAGGTGAAACGTTTAATTTATTGTTTTTCATAAATGAATAATATTTTAAAAGATTTTGGTGGTACGGTGGTATTTATCGAACCTTTTATAGACATTTTAATGAGATATATATATATATATATATATATATATATTTTAAATGCCGTTACAAGTGTACATATTATATTTCTCCCCCCCCCCCCCAAAACAAAAAAAAGAATACGGTAGGATGGCTGCCAAAATTTAATTTTTTTTTCTTTTCCTTTTTAGCTTTCTAACATGGCTGAGATATGGATTTTATGATTACTTTTAAATTTTAAGAAATGGGCATTTTCCAAAATTTTTATTATGAGAAAATTTTGTGGTTGCAGAAATTTTCGATATATTTAAAGACAAAAATGGTCATTTCAAGGCAGATTTGTGCGAGGATGTAAAAGGGATGCTTAGCTTGTATGAAGCTTCTTTCTTGGGTCTGGAGGATGAAAACACCATGGATGATGCAAAAGTATTTGCAACCAAACATTTGAAGGACCTCCATGAAGCCAAGTTGAACTCACTCATGGCTAGAAAAGTGAACCGTGCTCTGGATATGCCCTTGCATTGGAGACTCAACAGAGTGGAAGCTAGATGGTTCATTGATACTTACAGGGAAGAAAGAAACAAGAACCCTCTTTTGCTTGAATTTGCCAAATTGGACTTCAACATGGTGCAGTCAATTCATCAAAAGGAACTCAGCAAATTAGCTGGGTATGCGACATAATTATTAACAATGGCTCTTTATTGAGTAACTGCAAAAAAGACCATAGCTTGTTTGCACGTTTTACTAGGTTATATCTGAATCACTTTTTATTCTCCATTTGTCATTTTTTTTTCCTGTTTAGGTGGTGGGTCGATATGGGCCTGGACAAGATGAGCTTTGCAAGAGACCGATTAGTGGAACATTACTTTTGGAGTTTGGGCGTGGTCTTTGAGCCACCCTACGGAGCTTTCAGAGTAATGGAAACCAAAATGATTTGTTTCGTTACAATTATTGATGATATTTACGATGTTTACGGCTCTTTGGACGAGGTTGAGCTATTTACTGAATTGGTCAATAGGTTAGTATACCAAAAATTTATTTTCAATTCAATATTATTCGGATTGATTTACATTTAATTACATTTTGTCTCGTATTTGAAAGAAAACATAGAGAAGTGTTCAAGCAAGGTGTCACGAAGATTTTCTTAATGACAAAGTATTTTTTTAATTTACTAATTATTCCCATTAATTTTGTGTCTTTCTAGATGGGACGTCAATGAAATTGACAAGCTTCCGGATAACACAATTAAAACTTGTCTACTAGGATTGTTCAATACCACCAATGAAATTGGCTACCGGATCCTTAGAGAAAAAGGCTTCAACATCATCCCTTACTTAAGCAAAATGGTAGGCTATAATATAACAACACAAATTTTATATTTAATCCTTCTTTCAATTTCTTTTGGATTCTAATTTTTCAACTATATTTGTTCGAAACTTTAGTGGGCAAATCTGTGCAAAGCATATTGCAAAGAGGCTAGGTGGTTCCACAGTGGATATAAGCCAACTTTGAAGGAGTACATTGACAATGCAGTGGTTTCCATATCAGCCCCTCTTGGGCTCTTTACTGCTTATTTCTCGACCACGGAAAATATATCCAAGGAGGCTTTAGATTACATATGCAACCTTCCAAGCATTATGCATTGCTCTGCCATGATACTTCGACTCACCAACGACCTAGGAACTTCATCGGTTATCTCCTAATTTCAACTTTCCCTAATTATCAATATACAGTATTTTATGTATTTTATATCACAAAGTTTGCTAAATTAAAATTTGATCCAACTAATTTTAAGGATAATATTATAAGATCATATTAAAATTTTTCAAAAAATTTTAGAAAAATCAGTTTAAGTTTGACTAATGCTTGAATTTACATAATTCCATGCTAGCTTCTAAGATTTATTTATTTACTTTATTCAATACTAGATTCTAAGATTTATTTATTTGCTTTATTTTCTGGCGTTGGAATTAGGATGAGCTCGCGAGAGGGGATAATGTGAAATCTCTTCAATGCTACATGAACGACACCGGTGCATCTGAGGAAGTAGCTTGCGCCTACATAAATGGGTTGGTTCACCTGACATGGAAAAAGCTAAACAAGGACATGTTTCGTGATTATCCCTTTGAAGAACCCTTTATCAGTGCTTGTCCTAATCTTGGTCGAACTGCGCAGTGCTTTTACCAATATGGAGATGGGCATGGGGTTCCACAATATCGGACCAAGGACCATATCATTTCATTGCTAGTCGAGCCAGTTCCACTCGACTAGTCAATGATCTACTCTGCTTTGGCTCTTGGGATTGTGCTAATCAAACTTTACTATGTACCTGTGTAAGAACCATGGCCGCTCATCTTTACTATTATTTCGCACTTTTCGATAATTTCCTCCATTGGGCGGTTGAGTGTGTATGTGCGTGTGTTATTTCAAAAAGGTCTCTTCGCAATATATCTATTTGATCTGCTGTAAATTAATAAAAAATGTGATGTCTCTTATTTACCTCTCGTGCTTTATTTATTTATTTATTTATTTTCCTTGTTTTAATAGTACATGGATAGCTTTTGTGATAGATGAAGTTGCTGCAATGGTTTGGGTCCCAGAGGGGATGCGTGTGCCATGGGCTAACCGACTATATGGACTGCAACCGAGCCACAAACTCTAGAGCCTTAGTGGCAAATATACTGAACTTTTCACCTTGAAATATATATTTTTATTATAGTTTGCGCCATTTTATTCATGAGTGGCCATAAAAATAGAAGAATAAAAAGTAAAATTCCATTTAAATAAATCCACATGTTTAAATAAAAGTAAAACTTATATAATTTTTCGTATGTTAAAATCGAATATGCATATATTTTTCTCAACAAGTAGATTTTCCAAATCCATTAATACCAAAACTAGAATTAATAAGATGAGAGAAGATCACATGCTCATTCATAATAGATTAAAGATAATTTATTCATTAATAATTAATAAACAAGAAAAAACTGAAATTTACGTTCTCTTTCTTAATAGATTATAAATGGGAGAAGTAGCAAATTCCAGTTCAGGAGAACATGATACAACCCAATCTCCAATGAAGTTTTTCATTAAGGATCACCATCAGTTACCAAAAGAAAGGATGACTTAATTACAGGCAAACAAAACAAATATAAAACTAAAAGAAAATTTTGTACAACCATAGCAATATAATGCATCTCCTATAAGAAACACAGAAGAAGAAAGAAGAGACAAGACCAAGGAACGCCCTTACTTCTTCCAATTTGAAAGCAGCCAAATAAAGGTGCAGGCAGGGCTTCAAGAAGGGGCCATCTCGCCAAACCACAAGCCAGAGAATTGGCCCATATGCAAAGCTCACGGTCCAATATATTTGTGCAGTGCAACACATGGGCCACCCTCATATAGACCAACGCATAGAGAACTCCTCTTTCTCTCTCGGGTCCATCTCCCCAAACCACAAGCTAGAGAATTGGCCCATACGCAGAGCTTACGGTCCAATATATTTGTGCAGCGCAACACATGGGCCACCCTCATGGAGCCCAACCCATTGAGAACTCCTCTCTCTCTCTCAATGAAAATAATCTTACTCAAAGATAATTGCCGTTTCAGCATGACCATTAAAAATAATCTTCCGCTGTGGTTGCACCTAAGCATAAACCAAACCAAGCCCGTGAAGAACATTGAGGATTACATACACCCATGAAAATGAGACACACGCACCGCCATAACATTAGGAAAAGTTTTTGTATTTTGGCGTTGACTTGTAATGGATTCCAAAGATAGATTACTGCTTGGACTTAGCATAATTTTTAGAAAATGCTAGTAATGCTTGTCTGAGCTTGACCCATGCTCGAGATTAGATATAGTATGGTAAAATTGAGTTTTGGCTTCAAAGAAATATATATATATATATATGTGTGTGTGTGATAACATTAGCTTTTGGAGTTTGAATGTCATATTAACATGCAAAATAATTAATAATCATTTTTCACTATTTTAAACTTTTAAAGTTGATTGTCTTTAAACAAAATATAACATAGTATCTCATGATTAAATGTACTGCACAACATGTGAGAGAGTCTTAAAATACCAGATAATTAATAACATCTATCTCCATTAATTTAAACTTTTGATAAAGATGATAGTTACACACTTTTATCTTGATACCTTCTTTTAATTTTGTGTAAGTACTGTATGGTTCAAAAGTTTAAATTAGTAATAAAATGTGTTATTAATTATTTTATATCTTAACATCTTATGTGAAGGATACCAATTTAGCCACTTAGAAAATTGCTCGCGAGGATGTATATGAGAAGGTTCCTCAGACAAGTAAAGCTCTAAATAAGGACATGTTTGGCGATTATCCCTTGGAGGACTCATTTATCACTGCTAATCCTAATCTTGGTCGTATCTCATAGTTCTTCTACCTACATGGAGAAGGTTATGGTGTTCCATAGAATTGGACCAAGGGCTGTCTCTTCAATTTACCATTCGAACTGGAAGACTAATTAATGTTCTACTTTCTCTTGGATTTTGAGATCCAACTTCTTGGATTGTGCTTTAAGAGGTGGTTTGTGCTTCTTCTTCTTCTTCTTTCTAATTGATGGTTATCTGGCCCAAGTCATGTCAATTTCAAGGCTAACTAGGGTCAACTTCTTGGATAGTGCTTTAAGAGGTGGTTTGTGCTTCTTCTTCTTCTTCTTTCTAATTGATGGTATCCGGCCCAAGTCATGTCAGTTTCAAGGCTAACTAGGGTCCATGGCTCATCGAACAACGCCCTCTTGGTGCTCACCAGCCAGATTTCTTCTCAGCACCCAATTGCTTGGTCTAACACTGATCGGTATCTAAAACTCCTCGATGCTTAGAGGTTGACCTGCAATCCACAAACATAATATCAGCTCTCTCTAAATCACACGGGGCAATCCCACATAAAAGGAAAGAAAACCTACAATCGTAATCGATAAGAAAAGAATCTCTATGATAATCTGAACGTTCTGAACTAGTAAGAGTTTAAAATCTTTGAGAATCTTACGCTACGATCCCCAAAATCTGAGGGTATTCTCGTAAGGAAATTAGGGTTTCAACACGCCACATGCATAAAACTCTCACATGCAGGAACCATATAAATATCATAAAGTCACCCAGCCAGGTATGCTCTCTAAATCTATACATTGCACATAAGGTATATAGGGCTCTTTTTCAGTTTGTTTTTCTATTTCGAAAACCGCTATCTAATCTGAATGTCGTGTTTGCCCCCTAGAACATCCTTTGATGGTTTTTTACAAGTCTCATCGGTCAAGACCATCATATGGCCAATTTATCCCCCTTGAACTAACAGAGTCATTATCCATGGAGTCAAACCCACCTTTAACAAATTGGCACCGTCTCTGAGAATAAATTGATTTTCCAACCAAATCAGCACTCATCATCATCTTCTTCCCTTTTCCATCAAGGCCATAGTTAAGAAAAGAGACCAATTATCAATCTCAATGACGACAACTTAATAGGAGTCGACATCAGAGGAAACGATTTGCTAGTCATCATAGCTAGAATCAGATCTTAGCTCGTCAAGAGGACTTTCATAGATCAACAAGTAGACCGCGACTGAATGGGTTTTATCCCATCTCATCACCAACCTTCTGCCCAGTCCATCAGAGGGTTTGCTGGCAAACATATACACCCAGAAGGCACCATCTCGCTCGTTGTAACTTTAGGGATGCTCCCTTACCATGCTACCGCGAAGACCACTTTTTATATAGTAAAGCTCCTGTCTCCCTATAATGCTATCTTAGGTCATCCTAGTCTGAGCAATTTCAAAGTATTAGCAAGTTTCTAGCATATGAAAATCAAATTCAGAACATTCTTGGGGATCACAACACTTCATAGTGATCCTGATCTATCAGTTGTCTCTATAACTGGAGAAAAATGAGAAGTCCTAGCAGTAGATTCTATGGAACTCAGAGATAAAACCGAGCAACTATCCAAACATCAACCCAGAGAGGAAATAATCGAAATCTCTATCATAGACACACCTAGCCAAAACGTCCAAATTAGAACCCATCTGCCAGTATCCCTTCAAGAGGCAAACGTGGATTCCCTATGGCTTCATTCAAAAGTTTTCGCATGGTCCCCGAAAAATATGCCAGGTATCGCAAATTGACTATAGATGCCAATTGCAAGCTAGTTAAGTAGAAAAAAAAGATTGTTCGTACTAGAATGCCAATACATTATACAAGAAATCCAAAAACTCTTGGCGACAGAGTTCATTTGAGAAGTATCGTACCCAGAATGGTTGGCCAACGTAGTCATGGTAAGGAAGACAAACAGCAAGTAGAGAATGTGTATAGATTTTACCAATCTCAACAAAGTGTGTCCAATGGATAGCTACCCACTCTAAAATATCGACAAGTTGGCAGACAATTCATCTGGTCATTAACTTCTGAGTTTTATGGATGCCTACACCGATTAATATAAGATATGTATGGCTCTAAAGGATGAGGAGAAAACTAGCTTCATCATCTAGTTGGGTACCTATTGTTATGAGGTCATGCTATTCAGCCTCAAGAATGTATGAGCGACCTTTCAATGCTTGGTTAACAAAGTTTTTAGTGAACAACTTGATAGAAATGTGGAGGTTTATATCGACGACATGCTCATCAAAAGTAATGATATTGGAGAGCACGTCGTGGACATAAAAGAGACGTTCTAGATATTGGAGCGATATAACATGAGATTAAATCTAGCGAACTGCACTTTTGGAATCATGTCAAGAAAATTTTTGCCGAGGAGTCGAGGTGAATTCGGAAAAAATCCAAACCATACTCGATGTGCACCACTGAGGATAGTGAAAGACATGTAGCACCTTACTAGTAAAATCACAATTTTGAACCGATTCATATGGAATGTGGAAGAGAAGTATAAACCCTTATATGATGGTTTGAAGAAGTCCCAAAAATTCATAAGGACGTTTGAGTGCCAGGCCATATTTGTGCGACTCAAAGAATATCTCATGTCACCCCACTCTTTTTTCGGCCGGTCTTTGGTGAGAAACTCTACTTTTATCTCTCTGTTTCAGACCAAGTACTCTGCTCTATTGTTGTGAAATAGGAATCCGCTACACAAAGGATGGTATACTATATCAATCATGTACTCCATGAGTCTGATAGACCAACCTCTAAAGTAGATTTTGCAAAAGAGAGACACCTTGGGTTGTCTCATTAAGTGAAGCATCGAACTGGATGAATTTGACATTGAATACCAATTGAGACTAGCTATCAATGGCCAAACCCTCATAGACTTTATTCTCAAGTGCACATTCCCAACGCGCATCAAACAAGCCCCTACAGGTGACCAAGAAGAACACACGCAACCCGAATGGACAATTTACGTGGATGGGTCATCTAACTCCTCAAGAAGCGAAGCCAGACTCATCCTAATAGGACCACACAATTTCAAACCCAAATAAGCCATCCGTTTCGACTTTCGAGCGACAAACAATCAGATTGAAGACAAATGCCTTTTGACTAGATTGCAGATCGCGGCATCATTAGGTGCCCAAAATATTTGAGTCTTCACTGATAGCCAGTTGGACGTTAAGCAGATTAAAGGGGTGTATGAGACTAAAAAGCTAACGATGACAAAGTGCCTATCTACGATACGCTAGGCAATGGACAAGTTTGATAGGGTAGACATACAACAGATCCCTCGATCAGAGAACGTGTGAGCCGATACACTTTCGAAGTTAGCCAGCTCAATTTAGTAGCAACCAATCAAAAGGTTTACATAGAAAACCTACCATACCCAAGTACCGAAGAGCCCAAATAGATCCTATCAATGATTAGCTCAATGACTTAGAAAGATCCCATAGAGACCTATCTAAAGCATGAGTAATTATCGAGCTCGTTCTTCAAAACTGCCAAGCTAAGATGCAAGGCCGCCCACTATGTTGTCATTAATGGAGATCTCTACAAGAAGTTCTATACTCACCTATATTTGAAGTGCCTAACACCCAACGATGGGAGCTACGTGCTCCAAGAAATCTATGAAGAGATATGCAGCAACTACTTAGGCACATGAAATCTGGTGAACAAAGCTCTCCGATAAGGGTATTACTGGCTTACCATGAAAACTGATACAAACAATTATATCAAAAGATGTGACAAGTGTTATCGTTTCTCGTCAGTACCACGCTAGCCCTTCACTGAGCTTTGCCTAATAGCTAACTCATGGCCATTTACTCAATGGAGGATAGACATCTTAGGATTGTTCCCCCTAGCTACTGGATAGGGAATGTTTCTACTTGTGGCAATCAACTACTTCACTAAGTGGGTAGAAACTGAACTACTAGCCCAAATTACCACTAGCAAGATGTAACATTTTGTATGGACATCCATCATCACCAAGTTCAATGTGTCTCATATCCTGATCACTGATAGCGCCAAATAATTCGACAATAAAATCTTTTGAAACTTCTATAATAGACTGGAGATCTAGCATAACTTCACTTCGGTTGCCCATTTGTGAACCAATGGTCTCGTAAAGGTAACTAACCGAATGATCTTACAAAGGCTTAAAGCTGCATTAGATGAACTCATGGGCCACTGGGTAGACAAGATTTATAGCATTCTTTGGGCCAATCAAACAATGCCCCAATTGGCAACAAGAGAAATGCCATTCAGTTTGACATATGGTTGCAAGGTCGTGATACCAGTGGAGATTGGGGTTCATTCGTTGCGAATGGATCTATATGAATAAGGGCAAAATGAAAGGGTGCTACATGAATGGCTGGACCTACTCCTCGAACTATGGGAAACCACATCTATCTAAATGGCTGCCTACCAACAATAGATGACAAGGTACTACAATCGGCGGGTCAGAGCCAAAACTTTCAAGCTAGGTGAGCTGGTGCTCAAGAAGGTAGATGCCATCAGACAATCTCAACCAGGGGCAAAGTAGCACCTAATTGGGAAGGGTCTTGCAAAATATGCTCAGAAATTAGCCTAATCACATACCATCTCGACCACCTAGACAACCCGACCATGCCTTAAACTTAGAATTTCGAGAACTTTTGCATCTATTATTAGTGACAATCGGCACTCTCTTGAGGGAACATCTTCTATCCAACACTTAATTGAACAATCAGGTAAGACTTTTATGGTCCCCTCTCTCGTTACGCTACCCTACTAGCTGATCGATCTATTTTTGTACTTGTGTTTCTCAAAGCTTGTTGTCAATAAAAGATTAATCTCTTTGTTGGGCGGACACGGCCCCTCCTATTGATCGTAACGCGTCGTCAATAAGAGATGTAATTCTCAATCGAGTAGACATAGCCTAACTTACTATTTGAACTCTCTATCAAGCAAATGAGTCCTCTCAAATAGAGTCTATCGTTAGGGATTTATCTCCCTAAATGGATAAACAATGCTCAATCCTCCCGAGTGGAGCCTATCGTTAGAGACTTATCTCTCCAAACGATCTAATATAGCCCATTCTCTTAAATAAGGTCAATATGAGAAAAATTCTTACTCGGGTAATCACGACTCACCCTCTTGATCGTAAGTAACAAAGTGAGTATAAGAGTAAAAATGCATTGCACGTAAAGACTAAGTAAACCTACTGATCACGAGACATACTCTCGGCTAGGTTACTTACGTGGTGGTTCAGTGCTCTTTAGTTGCATCAACAGACAAGTTAATTACTCTCCTTTTATTTCAATACAATGGGTATATATCAAAATACATAGTTGGATACAATATGAAAGAAAATTTACAAGTCCATGAGTTGGGCTAAATCACATCAAACGGAATACATTAGAAGCCGAAGCGACATATAAAACCTACACTAAAAAGCCAACAAAAAGCAAACTAAGAACCAAAAGAAACTTTACGGCCCATCAAAATTACCCAATGGAACAAGAAGACCGCAGAAGGAATTAAGGAGGGTACGAGATGACCAAAAGAGACAGAAAAGATGCATTAATCCTCCAATCAGCTCTCTAGCTCCTCCTAGCACCCGACCCAGTGGAGCACCAAAGAAGTATTTTCAACAACTATTGCTACACCAATTAGCTGGACGATGATTCTAATTTTGAAAAGAGAGCTATATTCAGTTTCCATTAACTTTTTTCATGGATCCGTCTACAATTAAGTAACCCAAAACAAAATATCTTACACGAAGGTGTATGGTTCTGATCAAAGTAAATCTCACAGACCATAAAAGAAAATCTTCTATCAACATGTACTAGCCACAACCTGAAAATAAAAGGGAAAAAGAGTAAGATGAGTACAAATGTACCCAGTGAGTGAAAAATCTATGTACATATCAATGAGTGGGAGTGTGATCATGTTCAAAATTATTATTAACAAATTTCTTGTTATCATTACAAAATCATTCATAAGTTCATAAAGTATTCACAAAACATTAACAATCAATGTGTTTAAAGTAAAATATTTCTCTTTAGTTCAAATGAGTTATATTTCGTTCAAAATTTTGAGACTGTCGAAAACATACTTTCCAGTCCAAGATCTTGACCGAGGTCAAGAACTAGAGCCACAAAGGGTTTTATTCATTCATTTTTTAAAAGTGTCTTGTCCTTGGTGTTAGTTTAAACATCATCACTGGTGACTCATGGCTGTCCAACTATAACCTTGGGTAGGTTAATGCCCTATATCACACTGTCTCAATCTAATATCCAGCTTCACTCATACCACTTTTTCTCCCACCAGTCATGAGTGAGCAATAAATCACAGCAGTTACATGAACAACTAGTCACAAAAAATATCGTTTCTATTTACAATCAAATTCTAAAACCAATTCACAATCCATACTTATTTTTATCCCAATGGACATAAATCAACAAAACAATGTAAATCATGTGGCAATAATTTGTCAAAATTCACATTTGCAACATCACAATTTCATGAGAACACATCACAATCAAATAAAGTTACAAAATTACATTCCAAAATAAGATTTTCAAAAGACATAAAAATCATTTCTCATTAAACAAGAGATAAAAATCTCACTCACAATTTATGGAAGGTGTGTACTCCTACTAATTCAGGTTCTTAGGCCTATCTTTGTTCGAAAGACCTTTGCCTATTTGATTGTATAAATCATAATATATAATTGAGATTAGACATTTATTCAATACTACTAAGAGGCTAAATATATGATATACAAAATGAAAAATATGTATCTATACTTAAAGTATTCATTACCCATATTCAGGCTAAATTTATGGAGGGTGTGCACTCCCACTAATTCAAGTTCTTAAGCCTATCCTTGTTCGAAAGACCTTTGCCTATTTGATTGTATAAATCATAATATAGAATGAAGATTAGACTTTTATTCAATACTACTAAGAAGCTAAATATATGATATACAAAATGGAAAATGTGTATCCATACTTAAAGTATTCATTACCCATACTCAATGCTCATTTTCATATCTTCATATTTTAGGAAAATAATTGTATTTTGAACTAATATTCTTAGATTATAAAAATTCTAATTTTCACTTAAAAACTAGACACAAAACAATAATTTTTACGTGTTTAACTAAGATCTATTCCAATTAAACAAAAACATGGAAATCTATCTTATGTTGCCTTGACTCCATAATTTTCAATCTGCACAGTCATGAAAAAATGACCATAACTTTTATTAAAGATAAGACTTAGATCTACAAATTTATGTTCGGAGTTTAGTGTAATTCAATTTGGAAGGCATCTTAAAATCAAGCGAATGTCTTAGCTGAAACTGGACAAAAACAGAAGATTATTCTACAGAATGCTTAATTTGAAAAATCACTAAAAATCCATTCTCATTAGAATTCAATGAATTATTTCTCATTCTCAAGCTATGGAAGTCTAGTTTTATATTCAGAAAACCTCACTTGATTTATCTTTGTGCAGAAAAAGTTATAGCCAAAATATTTGAGTATGGTTACACTACCCTGTTTGTAGAAATTTAAGGTTTTTATCTTCATTCCAATCTTTTATCACCATTGTAAGTTCAGATCTTGAAACATAACATTCATCCTAATTTTAATAATAAATAAAAACCAAAAACTATGAAATTGAGATTTACCTTGAATTTGTTTCAAGAATTTCTCAAACATCAAACAAAATTGTCTCTAAATGACTAGTTTCTTCACCTTTCTTTTCTCTTTCTTCTTTTCCACTAGTTTCTTCTTCTCTGCTAGACACACAATCACAAGCCAAAATGCATTCAAGAAGGTTTAAGAATTATGAATTATCTCTCTTTCATGGTCTTACATATCGCTAGCACCAACATGCCTCTTTTCTTCCCCCTTTCTTTAAGCAAATCCAGCACCTTACACTTGTCCTATCTTTAATGGATTACTTAAATGCACCTTGACTTCTCTTTATTTTGTTAACACATGAAATAAAAGTGAACTAACAAGGCAATAAAATTTGGTTGAACTTGGTGCTCCTTATTTCATATGTTAAACATGCTTATGGGTTTCCACATAAATATTAGGCTTCAAGGTTGATTCATCTTATTGGACTCCAAGATTTGGGTTTGTTGGTGGACTTTATATCAAGTTTTGAACTCCTAAATTGAACTTAAGTATAGAACAAAATTTGAGCTTCATGAGTTGGATAGTTACTTAGATTTGGGTTTCTATATTGAGCTTTAAGAATTGGACTTCACTATTAGTTCACACCAAACTCAATTTTTATTTCTTTCTTCACCAAATTCCATAATTCAAATTTACAACATTAAAATTCATTCAATAGGTTAGAAATTATTTATGCAATTAAACTGTAAATTTTAGGTTTTACATGCTAACTCTTAACCGAAGGGATTCATAGAATCACTCATAGAAGTAGTTTATATTGCCTTAACATAGTACGAGGATCCTTCATTGCCTAATTATAACCATGAAGATGAGAACCCAGCAATTTTGAGTGGATGAAACGACCCAATGAGAAACGTGCACAATGAATGAAGGATTTAGGTTTTCCAGTTTCCCATGTAACATTTATTTTAGGGTTATTCATTTGGTGGTTATTCGCATTTATGCTCTCATGACCTTCTAAGGAGCAACGCTTCACTTACGCTTTACGTCTGTCCTTTAAAGCAACATAAGTAGTAAGGGACAAATGATGGTACCCGGTCCAAGCCAAGTCAAGTCTAATGTAACACCGGCACTGCGGTGTCCGTACTAGTATTCCTGTTCATGAAATTTAAATAAAATATTTTTCAGTTTATATATAGAGAGAGAAATTTTTTATTTTTATTGATTTTCGATTTTGGGATCTTTAAATTGAAATTTTTGGTATATTTAAAGTATCCGTGTTTTCGATTTGGAGTTTATCTTATTTTGTTAAAAATTTGAAACCGTGAAAAAATAAAGTGAGTATAAAAATATATATATATATTTCCTTTATTAATTAAATTACTCATTTATTTATTTATAAATCTATTTTTATAAAAATATATATATAAATAAATAATAATAATAATGAAAAAAAAAATCGAATTAGCGCTCAAAAGCCCTAATTCTCTCTTCTCTCTCTCTCCCTCTTTTTCTCTCCGCCTCTCCATCTTCCCGTGGCCATCCCTCACCGCCGCTGTCTTCCGCCGCTGCCATCCGCCACAGCCAGCAACCGCCACCCAACCATCGGCCCCCCCTCTCTGTTTCTCTCTTTCAGATTTCCCTCTCTTTCTTCCTCCCCTCTCTTTCGTCTCTCTCACTCTCTGTGCTCTCTCCCTCCCGCTGCAAATCTCCGCCATCATCTTCCGCGACCGCCGCACGCTGTCGCACTCAGCCACCGCCGTTTTCGCTCTCTCTCTCTGTCTCTATCTCACTGTCTCTCAGTCTCTCTCTCATTCTGCTTCTCCCTGCTCGCGCGACTGTGCACGACTACTCACGCGACCCCCTTCGCGCGGCCCCGTCCCGCCTCGGCGCGCGGCCACCCCGAGACAGCCCCTGCGCGCGTGACCCCGCGAGACCGGTCCCGGCACGCCGACTACAGCACGCCATAGCTTCCGCGCGCGCGGCTGCAGCGCTGCTTTCCTTGCTCGCTCGCTCGAGCAGTCTGCCCTCTCCTTCGAGAGCCCACTGCGATCCTTCCACTGCGTAGGTAAAGACCAATTTCTGATTTTTATTCCTAGAGTTAGTACTCTTAAGTGGTTTAGTCTAACGGTTAGAATCCGTTTTGAATTGGGAATACTGCAGGTCTTGGATTGAACGAAGTGCATTCGGAAGTCAGGTCTGCGATTCGAGAAAATCCTAGGTGAGGGATTTCGAACCTATTCGATTTATTTGGACGAATTTAGGATAAATTAGAGTAAGAGTGTATTGCATATGTTAGGATGAATGTTAGAGTAGATTTGAAATGCGTTGTTTGACATTATATGTTATTATTTAGGTTAAGTATAGAATTTTATACGAAATTGAGCTGTTTCGGATGATAGAATTGAGTTAAATTGATTTAAATGGTTTCACATAGAGTTTAATTTGATGAATGCATGAAAACAGTCAAAATTTGGGATTTGAGCTTAAGGATTGATGTGTTGTTTTACATTATGGTTGGTGTTGCATATAGGTAAGTCAAATACAATCCATATATTATGAAAATAGGTTTCAATACCTTTAAAATGAGATATGGTTTGAAGAAATTGGATGAGAAATGAAAAGTGTATGAATTTTCAAAGATTTTTCTAATTTATACGGAATTTATGTATTTAGACTTGTTTTCGATTTTGAACGATTTTAGATTTCAATTTAGCTTGATTTTGATTTAGTAAATTACTTATAAATGGAATGAAAATTGATGACATTGGAGTTTATTCATAAATTTGAGAATTTAGGGTTTGTACAAACTTAGAGAAAATGATAAACCCTAAGAATAATTAAAAATTTGATGATTAATGTGATAATTTGATTAGGTTGATCTCTTTGGAGACTCGAGGAGTCGAGTTTGGTTTCATTGTGGAAATAGGGAGTGACCACCTTCCCTAGAAAGTGAGTGGGACCCTAATCTCTTGCATGAAATAGTGAAACCTGATTTTATCATGATTTTAATAAAATATGCTTTTGATATGCATGATCTCGATGTATGAAATTGAAATTCAAATCTGTTTTGTGATTATTGTAGTGTCGTACTTATGTTTTCTACGATTATACATCCATATTTGAAAAGAAATGAAAATTGTGCCATGATTTGAGAAACGGAATGTTTGCTATTCAACCATTGCATTGGTTTGTTGAATTTGAAATGATTTTGATGAAATTGTATTGGCACACGGATTTGAAATGTTTTGATGAACTGTGAGGGCACCGGGATGCCCACTTGTGATGCGATACTATGATGATGACATTGATGATTCCGTAGCTACGAAGGGACTTTGTAGAGGCATGGATTGCCCGGATACGTTTCTGCAGGAGGTATCCGCAAATGTCCAGTTATATTTATTCATAGGCGCGGCCGGTTGAACCCATATCGGGGGAGGACTTGTATGACGCCACCGTCTAGTACCGGGCGGGGTCCTATTTGACGAGTCTGGGTAAGCAAGGAGCTAAGCCCATGGCCAACGTCGGGGTAGAGAGCTACTTTTGAAACACTTTGCATAATAACACCCCCGATACGCCTGTCCTTGGTCATGGTTGACCTTTGCCAAGATCCTTTCGGCCAGCTCTATGATCTACTTGATTTTTAAATGGATATATATATATGTATGATATCGTGTGATTGAATAAATGAGTTCATTTTATTGAACATATCATGATTTATTGCGAAACTTGAGTTATTGTTTACAAATGATACTATTTGACACTCTAATATTCAGCTACACTATTAGTACTTGAGATTAATTCCCTCACTCACTGAGTATCCTTCCATAGATACTCACCCCTCTCCTTTCCCTCCTCAGACAGGATTATTATGATAGGGCGACGTATTTGGCTCGAGGGCTTGATAGATTGCTGGTGGATTTTGTATTCTCGACGGTGAGAGGTCTAAATTAAATTTAAAATATGAATTGCGTACTTTATTTTGACCCTGCGAAGTCTTGTTGAGCTCCGTAGTTGACCGTGTACTTATTTTGGGATGACTGTATAATTTATGTATATTTATTTGTGAAACTCTCGTATTTTATTTGTATTGAGGCGATTGTACGTATTTGAATATTACTTGGGAAATTTGTTATACATTTGTATAAATTTAGGTCCGTTCGGTGTGGCGACTGCTTATACTCTAGTTGGGCATAACAGTAGAGGTCTGCGATTAGGTCTGCTAGAAATTTTATAGTCTTGCGTTGTTCTGAATGTTGGCTGTGGGAATTGGTTGATTTTGGAGAGGTCGGGTTAACCATTTGTTTATTTTACATGATGATTTTGAATTTCACAGGTTTAACAGGTTATTTGTACATGGGAGACCTCCAATTTATGGGGAGGTTCTGCCCGATTTTCTGTAAAAATCCAGCCAGCATTTAGGGCAACGGATAGCTGTTCACGACTCCGGTTCGGGGCGTGACATCTAAGCCTGACCAGGGTTCGTGACTCATCTAACAACAACCTTTTGGTGCTTACCGAGCGATTTCTCCTCAGCACCCAATTATTGGATCTAACACTGATCAGTATCTAAATCTCCTTGATGCTTGGTGGTTGAAATGAATCCACAAACGTAATATCCACTCTCTCTAAATCACGGGGGCAATCCCATGTAAATAGAAAGGAAACCTATAATCGTAACCGATAAGGAAATGAATTTCCATGATGATTTGAACATTCCAAACTAGTAGGAATTTAAAATCTTTAAGAATCCTACACTACGGTCCTCGAAATCTTGGGGTGTTCTCATAAGAAAACTAGGATTTCAACACTTTGCATGATAAACATCATAAACTTTAGACCTACACATCGCACACAAGGTATACGGAGCTTTTTTTTAGACTGTTTCACTTTTTTGAAAATCACTCTCTAACTTTCGTATCAGATTTTCCCCTATCAGAGTATATTTTGGTGGTCTTTTAGAGGTCTCATCGATCAAGACCATAAGACGGCAAAGTCATTCTGCTTGAGTTAGTAAAGCTATTAACTATGGAGTCAAACCCACCTCCTAACACTAATTATTTCAAAAACTTTGAGGCTTGCGCTAAGCTAGGCCATAACAAAAGGGAAAAACATGTAAAAGAACTATTTTTAGAAAATTGTAGTGATAACTTTTTGTTAAAATTTGTTGCATTTTTCTTTAATTATTTGTTGTGACAAAAAAGACCACTTTTTTATATATTAGATCTTGTTCCAAGTTGATGAGCATGGACATTTAAATTCCCTGTGCGAACTCTAGTTTAAATATTATTTTATATTTTATTTGCCTTCAAGTTCACCCTTTTTTTTATATTTAAAATTTTGAATACAATCAATACCTTGCTTTAACTTCAATACATTAATCAGTTTTTAGCTATTAATTTTTCACCCTTTTCTATTTTTATCAGCTAATCTGCTCTTAATTTTTTTCCCAATTAAAACAGATTTTCAGCTCTTAGATTCCGTCCAAAGTCGGTCACCTCTTAGATTCGGTCTTCAACTCGGTCACCTCAAAGCAAATAATGCAAAGTCGTTCACCTCGGTCATATATCCTAACATAGAGCTCCCTTCGGGGACATCCGATATTCTAACATAGAGAGAGAGAGAGAGAGAGGGAAGTGATTGATAAGAAACTAGCATGGAGATATTTTTTCTTTGCATTATTTTCGAAACCGTGGGAAGAAACTCATGGCCCTAAGACAAGGCGGTCAACTTTTCTGGTCATGCTTGTGTTGCATATGGGAAAGGACTACTCTTGGAATCCGGTGACATTCGATCATACGCCTCTATGTCAAAAAGGTAATGATCAGTGGTGGAGCCGCTATGGACGGTAGGGTGGGCAATTGCCCCCATTCCAATTTAAAATAATCCATTATTTTGTACTTGAACTAAAATTATTTGAAATTTTATTCTTAACATTTGTCCCGTACCCTGACATCCATTGCCCTTTGGGTTCTTGGTAATGATGCAAAGTAGATTTGCAAAATCCATACGGCTGGTTTTAGTACAGTGCTTTCGAGAATTAATTAATTTATACCCAAAAGAAGAGTTTATTTTTAAGCATTTTTGTTTACTTTGACATAAAGGTAAATCAAGAAACTACTCTTTAATTCCTCGACCCACCCAAAAAAAAAAATTAAGAAAAATGGAAATTAATTTTTTACTCAATTCCACTCAATTGAAAGTTTTTCACAGAAAATTTTAGAAATTCTCAAGCAATATTTTTTTTTCCAAGAAAACAAATATTAACATAAGTAAGGTGCAAAGAATTTTAAAATTATATATTAGTCCAATAAATTTATAAATACATTATGCCAAATATAGTTATTACAATATGGTTTACAATTTAAGTTTAGGACTTTTACAAATGAAGAAAAATATTTACAACTAACTATTAAAACACTTATGACTATAATAAAAAAATTAATTAGAAAATTCGGCCATTTATAGGGTCAAAAGTGTTAGATTGAACGCCCCTTTTAGCTGCTGTAGAAGAGAAAGTGCCCTAACCTCTTTATCAAGAGGCTGCAGGCCAACTCGTAATAGAATGAGCTCCTCAAGAATGTCCTCTTTTGAGGTGTAAATGAGATGGAGGAATAGGTTGTGCACAGGTCCCATAGGATGTATGATATAATAGAGAAGGGCTTAATTTAGGAGTTCTTCTTTCATCCAACTTGAATAGACGATGTAAGAGAAGAAAGCGCGCGTTCACGGCAAGAAATGGTTTGGCTAAGTAGCAACTCATTATCTCGATTTTAAGGTACTCATGTGACTTGTGGGCTGTTTGATATAGACCCATGAAGATGCATGATTGTTAGGGAATGGTTGAACTGAATGCGAAAGGGAGACAATTGCTTTCCAGGTTTTTCTCTTTTTGCTCCTAATTATTTAAGATAAAATGGCAAAAATATTGATGTATCAGCCGAATAATATGGTACCGACCTTGTCTTGTTGCTTTTTCATGTGTGGCTTAGATTAGTTTTGGGTCTCTCTATTCGGTACTGATCTTGTCATGTACAATCTCTCTCTTTTCAAGTGAATACCATGAGAGAGAGAGAGAGAGAGAGAGGAGATGAACAAAATACATATGCATCTTACCCGACCGGTTTACAGTTTTTCTTCCACCCAACTACCAAACGAGATGATATAGTCCCTATTTATTATGTTCAAATGCTGACTAAGGTATTGCTTTCATTGAGCGGCTGTAATCATATTAGGTTGGTCTTCCCTTCAAAAATTTTATATATTTGAAACTGTAAGAGAGGACTCTATGTATTATTTGATAAAATAGAGTGAACAAAATAAAGAATAAACAAACTAGAAGAAGACAGAGAAAAATTTTATATTATTCAATATATTTGTAACTATATAAAGGGACTCTATATATAAACCCCTGAACCCTAACTTTATCCCGGGGGGGGGGGGGGGGGAGGGACCTCCCGTCATTGATTTTTTCCGTGTTGAGTTGAACCCGGGTATGGTTAAAAGCTCTCAGCACTATCTTTCACAGAGCCAATCAACGTCAGTATCAAGAAACTACTCTTTAATTTGTCAACCCACCAAAAAATTTTAAAAAAAATGGAAATTATTTTTGTACTTAATTTCACTCAATAAAAAGTTTTTCGAAGGAAATTTTAGAATTTCCCAAACAATATTCCCCCCCCAAAAAAAGAAACATTAGCATAATTAAGATTCAAAGAGTTTTTAAAATCATATATTAGTTCAATGAATTTATCTAGTATTGTGTGATTTGTAAGTTATTATGCAATATCCAATAAATTTATTAATACATTATGCTAAATATATAGATATTACTATATAGTTTACATTTTAAAATTAGGTCATTTACAAATGGATAAAAATATTTTACGGAATACTTGGCCATTTATGGGGTCAAAAGGTTAGATTGAAAGCCCATCTTAATTGCTGCAGAAGAGAAAGTGTCCTATCCTATCTATCATGGGGCTGAGGCCAACTCGGAATTGAATGAGCTGCCCAAGAATGTCCTCTTTTGAGGTGTAGATGAGATTGAGGAATAGGTTTTGCACGGTTTTCATGGGATGTATAATATAATAAAGGAGGGCTTAATTTAGGAGTGCTCCTATCATCCAACTTGAATTGAGGGAGGAGAAGAAAGCGTTTGTTCACGGCAAGAAATGGTTTTGCTAAGTAGCACTAGCAAGTCATTATCTTGATTTTAAGGTTCTCATGTGACTTGTGGGTTGTTTGATATAGGCCCACGAAGAAGCATGAGTGTTAGGGAATGGTCGAACTGACTGCGAAAGGGAGACATTTGCTTTCCAGATTTTGCATTTTTTGCCCTTAATTATTTAAGATAAGGTTGCAAGAATATTGACTTTATCAACTGAATGCTATGGTACTTGTCTTTTCATATTTTCCCTTAATTATTATTTTTTTCATGTGTGGCTAAGATTATTTTTGCGTAGCACAATCTCTCTCCATTTGGTACTTTTGAAGTTATGCTGTGATGGTGACTAAGGCATTGGTTTCATTGAGCAGCTGCGGTCATATTTGGTTGGTCTTCCCATAAAAAATTTTAAATATTTGAACTGCATGAGTCAACAAAATAGTGAGAGAAATGTGTTTTGGAAGAATCTCTTCTTATTTTTTACAAAATTAGATACAGCCATATATAGAATTATATTCATATAATCAAGCAGCTAATTTTTCTATAATCAAACAAAATCACAACCTCCTAAACTCCTAAAATTATGCCAAGAATATTTATTTGCCATTATTTACTGAACTATACAACTAATATTATTAATATTATAGCTAAAATTCCAATACCCCCTCAAATTGGAGCATGTAAGTCCCTAATGCCCAACTTACGAATGAAGTACTAAACTGTCTTCTACCTTATGTCTTTGTAAATATATCAGCTAGTTGTGCATAGGTGGGAACATAAGCTGGTTCATTGTAAATCTCATCACGAATAAAATGACAATCTATTTCAATATGTTTTGTCTTCTCATAAAACACTAGATTTGTTGCGTTGTGCAACACTGCCTGATTGTCACAATATAATTTAATTGGATTCGGTGCTCCACACCGAGTCCCAATAGTAGCCCTTTTAACCATTTTACTTCACAAGTTGTCATAATCATAGACCGATACTCTGTCGTAGCCAATGAGCATGATATTATATGCTACTTCTTAGTCTTCCAAAAGATTGGTGAATTCCCCAGTAGGATGAACCATCTCGAGTCAGTGGACATCTTGCCCGATCTGAATCATACCAAGCAAATAGTTGCAAATTACAGTATGACCGTAGCATAATTCCTTGGCCAGGATTCCCTTTCAAGTAGCAGACAGCGTGTAAAGTAGCCTCCCAATGTTCTTCCTCCAGCTACTACATGGATTGAGCCAGCACATGCACACAGTAAGATAACTCAAGTCATGTAGCTGAGAGATAGATAAGTTGGCCTACAAAACGTCTATAACTCTTAGGATTAGATAAAAGAGCTCCATCTGGAAAAGCCAAATTATGATTTTGCTCTAAAGGAAGGGATGTAGTTTTAGCTCTAAGCGGACCAACCTCAAAGATAATATCCAATGTATATTTGCGTTGGCACAAGAAAATACCTTCAAGACTATGGGCTACTTTAATGCCTAGGAAATGCTTCAACACTCCTATATCCTTCATGTGAAGCAATTGCTCAAATATTCCTTGAAGTTCTGAATGGTTGTATTGTCATCACCCAACACAATAATGTCATCAACATATATAAGGACATTGATTTATACCTTCCCTTGGCGCAAAGTGAAAAGGGAATAGTCCGAGTTTGATTGCCTAATACCATATCATTTCAAGTTAGTTACCAATTTCGCAAGCTAGCAATGGGGAGCTTGTCTTAATCTATACAAAGGCTTCTTTACAAGACATACCATCCCTGGTTTCTCTGAATAAAAACCAGGAGGCATATGCATGTATACCTCATCCTCTAAATCTCTGTGTAAGAACGTGTTATGTACATTTATCTAATGAATTTCCCAATTCTTAGCTGCTACCACTGCAAGGAAAGTGTGAATTGTAATCATCTTCACCACTGGTGCTAAGATTTCATTATAGTCGATCCCTTTAGCTTATCTATCGCCAAGAATTACCAATTGAGCCGTGTAGCGCTTAATCATTCCATCTGCATTATATTTGATCATATATATCCATTTACAACCTAGGGCTAGTTTTCCCAGTAGTAAGGTCTTTACAGTCCATGTCTTATTATCTTCCAGTGCTTGTATTTATTTTTTCATTGCATCTCTCCGTTTCACATCTTTCATTACTTCAACAATTGAACTGGGCTCAACACCTATAGTAGTAGCTCCTGAGAAAGCACAATGTCGCATTGAAAATTTATCATAGTTCATATAATGAGCTATGGGATAAGGACTACCTGAGGAATGTGTATGGCCAAGTGAGCTTGCAGAGGGGCTTAACTGTTTTGCAGTGTGTATGACGTAGTCTCACAATCCAGTGGACTATTGTTGTTGCCTATGACCACATCCCACCAGAATTTTGAATTGTTGGCCTTCCTTATTCTCAGTTTTACCTTTGCTCTAATTACTCCTTTATCTTATACATGACATGAAAGCACCTTGGCAAATTTCCGATCATTTGTATTCACTATTCCTACTTGATCCTCTTGTCCAAGAGATGTTTCTTGCACATCATCCTTGGCACTATCTCCCTATTCTCCATGCACTGTATTGTCCCCCTTTTGTCAAGGCATCAAGAAATGGTGCTTCATGTCCCCGCTCACATCGGCTTCCAACGTTATTTCCTCTTTGGCAATGAATCCATCAAACTTAGTGCTTGCTGTCTTGTCTTGTTCATTAGTGGCTTTGCTCATACAAGGAAACTCATGCTGTAATACCGGAAACTCGACGTTGAGTATTTTGTAAATATTTCTATAAGAATTCTATCGATTTTCGATTTTGGGGTTTTAATTTTAAATTTTTAGTATTATTGAAATGTCGTATTACAAATTCGTAGTATATTTTATTTTCGGTAAATTAGGGAACTTCCAATGTGATGAGAAAAAAAAAATATATTATATAGTTAAAAAAAAGAAAAGAAAGAG
The DNA here is from genome assembly GCA_037126225.1 of Dillenia turbinata. NCBI lineage: Eukaryota > Viridiplantae > Streptophyta > Magnoliopsida > Dilleniales > Dilleniaceae > Dillenia > Dillenia turbinata. Next base: position 4,136,979 of record JBAMMX010000021.1, on the reverse strand, counting down.
GAGATGCTGCGTTTCGGGGTGAAACGTAGCACCCCCGTCTTCCCCAAATCGATTAGGGCTAATAGCCCTAATCGAATCTCACGCTCTGCTCTCTCCCTCGTCTCTCTCGCGAGCTCTGATCTCTCTCCCTCCTGCGTGCGATCATCCCTCCATCGTTCTCCCTCTTCCGCCGTTTGACGGTGGTTCCACCACCGCTTACAGCCGTCGTTCGTCTTTCGCTCGCCGCCTCGCTCTGTCCCTCAGTCTCTCTCTCTATCCCACAGTCTCTCCCAGTCTCTCTTTGCGCTCTCTCCCTCACGCAATCACTCTCATCTTCGTCTCCTCCATCGATCGATCCACCACCACTACGAGCCACCGTGTCACCGTCTCTCTGTATCCCTCTCTTCTGCGTGCGAAAGCCCTCTCCCGCGTGCGAAGAGCTCTCCCCCCTCCCTGCTTCCGCAGTCTCCTGCGAGCATTTTCTTCTGCCACCTTGCAGAAGCCCCAATTGGAAGCCCTAGACCAGCAGTAAATGGACATCTGAAAACCCTGGTTTGAGACTGCGATTCCTTCCTCTCAGGTAAAGGCTGACTCTTAATTGTACTTCTAGGGTTTTGATTGTTCGTAGTAATTGAGGCTAATTACTGAACTGTACTTTGAATTTGGAGCATTTCAGGTCTTGAACTGAGCAGACCATACACTGAAGCTAAGGTTGTGAACTGCGAAATCCCTAGGTGAGGGAATTTCCAAACCCTTTGACAAGTGAATAAATTTAGGGTTAAATTAGGGTGAGAAGATTTGTATATGTGTTTAAAGTATGCTAAATCTGAAGAGAATGTGATTTTCTGAGATTTAATATGTAATTAGTGAAGTAAGTGATACATAATTCATCAAGGTCGGCTGTTTGAAACAGAAGAAGCATGTTAAGGAATGATAGAATCGAACTGAGTTGATTTGAATGGGTTCTTTAGAGTTTCAATGGAAATAAGCATGAAAAATGTTATATTTACGTGAAATTGAAAGAAAATTAGAAAAATTAGGAAATATTGGTAATTAAAGTTCATTAGAGCTATAAATGATTTTCGGGTGATGAAATCAGCATTTCGAAATCGTGGATGTGAAATTAAGGGTGAATTAAGCTAGGAAAATGTGAAAACCCTTGTTATAGAGATTTTAATTAACGATAATTGCAATGTTTGATTAGGTTAATCGTTTGGGGGACTTAAAAAGGGGTCTATTCGGATTTGATTGAGAATTTGAGAGTGAACACCCTCTCTAGAGGTGAGTGGATGGTTCATTGTGTTCGTAAATGAGAAATCTGTTTTAAAATTGCTTTGAAAATGATTTTGAAAAATTTTTACATGTTTTATATAAATTGTTTTGTGATTGTGGGCTGTCTGAACTGAATTGTGAGATACGAATGCATCCATTGTATTTATAAATGTTTTTGTGCCATGTGATATTTGATATTGCTCTATGAACTGTTTTGGCATGAAATTGTGGATTATTTGTTGAAATTCATGGCACATTGTTGAGAAATGGATTGATTGAGAAATGAAGGGTGTCGTAGATGACTATAGTCATATTCCCACCACGGAGCGACCCGACGGGGTGACGTGGGTTGGGGTTTGGATGTGCGGGGGAGTTAGACGTCCCTCCCTCTGCCGAAGTCATACTAAATCTGGTGCACCCCGGTGATGTACGAGCTAACGCCAAGGAATGGGGTTTGTTTTGAGACATTGGATAGAAAAACCCTTGGCGGGCTTTCGTATGGGTTTGGCTGCCCTAAGACGGAAGTATTTTTCGATGGAACCCCAGGATTTTCTGAAAGGATAATTGATATGGATGCATATTTGTGACATGTGATTTATTGAAATGATTTTATGTATATGAAATGATTTATGAGATATGCTTTGACTGTCCCACATTCACGCCTTATATATGAACACAATCATACCATTGCACTCCACTCACTGAGTATACCCCTATACTTACCCCTCTCTCTCCCCATTTTTCAGAGGAGACTTAATTGGGAGACTACTCGACGGAGCTTGCGAAGTATTTTTGCAGACTGTATAGGTATTTAGCAGGCAGGGTTACTTTTGGGGATTGATAGCTCTCAAACCATGGAAAGGAGAGTCTGTACATCCCATGCCGTGCGGATTTTATTAATACTGGTCGAGTTATTGGCAAGTATTGATAAAATCCGTCGATTTTTGATTTATTTTTATTTCTTTTGATTTCTCTAGTTTTGGAAAACTGTTTATATTTGTACTGGAACATTTGGACTGTAAATCTTAATTTCAATACTTTTTCTTTGATTTTGTGAAGCTCTGTACAACTCATACCGTTAGGATTTTACCAATACTGGCTTGTTTTCCTCGGTTAAGTGTTGGTAAAATCCATCGACTATGTTTTGGGACTTCTTGTTTGTTAAATGTTTTCTGAGTGGTCAAGATGGTCACATAGCATGCGTGCATGTACAGGTTCCCGCTCCCCGTTGTGTGTTGCTGTGTACTCGTGCATGTACAGGTTCCCACTCCCCGTTGTGTGTTGCTGTGTACTCGTGCATGTACAGGTTCCCACTCCCCGATGTGTGCTAATGTATGATTGCATGTACAGGATCCCACTCCCCGATGTGTGTCAATGTATGTGTTTATACATCCAGGAATGAGCCGGATGGGCTCCTTGCATGTGTAATGATTTTGTGATTTCTTGTTTTTGAAGAATTGTATGCTTCTGATGATTTATTGTGAATTTGATAGCATTGCGGAGTCTCGGTAGATGGGGAGGTTTTACCCATGTACCGAGACGACGCGGCGGTTGTCGCGTGGTCGATCTGAGGATCGGGGCGTGACAGCTTTATTGGTATCAGAGCACCGGTTTACGATTTCAAGAGTTTGATGATTTTGAAATGTTTTCAAATGTTTTCCAAATGTTCCAAAATTTTTCAAACGACTTTGAAATGTTGAGTTTCTTTTGATAGAGAATGTACAGGACTTTCCATGGTTTTCCTAAGGAATTAGGAATATTATTTTTAGGGGGTTAAGTCTTAGTCTTCGCTTAACCCTTGACTTAAATACAGTTTCTTATTTTGTATAGCTTGCAATGCCGCCGCGAAGGAAAATGAGGAATGTGAGTGAAATTCCCCTACAGGAGCACGAGGATGAGTCGTCCTCGCATGCTCTTCCTCCGCCTACGTCCACACACCCGGCTCCTCCTACCGGGACTGCTCCTCCTCCTGTCGCTGCTCTTCAGGAAGTGATGGAATGGTGGAGTACCTTTGGAGTGCAATACCGAGCTCCGCAGCCGACTACAGTTCCACCACCTGTTCCTCCTTCGGTGCCAGCTGCTGCACCCAGTGCCCCACTAGCACCCACTCCTCCGGTTATTGCTTCAGCCGCCCCCTCCTTCGGCTTGTCCAAGCTGATAAAAGAAGCAAGGCAGCTTGGTTGTGAAACCTTCTCAGCATCTGGTGATCCTGCAAAAGCAAAGAAATGGAGCAAGAAGGTTAAGAATGCTTTGACAGACATGGGGATAGAGGACAGTTTGAAGCTCTTTGTAGCAACGAGGTTGTTGGATGAGGATGCCAGCACATGGTGGGATGGATTAGAGGAAAGTGCGGTTTCACCTCTCACTTGGCACGACTTCCTTAGGGAATTCGATCAGAGGTTCTACACCCGCTTTGATTGGGATTTGAAGAGGCGAGAATTCCTTCGGCTTCGCCAAGGGAATATGTCTGTCACAGAATACGAAGCCAAGTTTAGAAGTCTATCCTCCTTTGTACCTGAGTTGATCACCTCTGAGGAGTACAGGCGTTTTAAGTTTGAAAATGGCCTGAATTTAAACATCCGAGAAAAGATGTCTGTCACAGATGAGCACACGTATCAGAACGTGTTGCAATTGGCCTTGAGGGCTGAACAAATGGTGATGGAAAGGGAAAAGGTTAAGGACTACCGCGGGAAGAAGAGGTCCGGCAGGTTCACACCGGGCCAGAGCTCTAAGAAGGTTAGACCTACAGGTTTCCAAAGTGGTGGATTTGCTACGGGATCGGTTGGATTTCCTCAAAGCCAACCAATTCGTAGGCCGAATGCTCCTAGTGTTGGAAATGTTGGACCGGGAGCTAGACCAAGAGGAAGTGGACCACAGATTTGCCCTAATTGTAAAGGGTATCATACAGGTCCGTGCAGAGGAACTAAGAGGTGTTATCACTGTGGAAAAGAGGGACACGTTCATTATTCTTGCCCTGAGTTGACAGGAGAAGGGCAAGGGAGTCAGCAAGTTAGAGGTCCCTCTAGCGGCCCTAAAATTGGTCCAGCTGGTTCGACGACACCTTCTACTAGCACTAACCCTAGGACGGGCATAGGAAGCAATGTGATAGCTACCTCCTCTTAGCGACCTCAGCCAAGAGCTCAAGCTAGAGTTTTTGCTATGACGAACGAAGAAGCTCAGGTTAATCCCGACATAGTCACAGGTACTTTTCATTTAAATTTAAGTTTGGAATTTGAAAATGTGATATCTGTGGTTTATAACTATGATTTGATGATTTGTGATTATGAATTACAGAGTATGATGATATAATTGTGTTTATGGTTTATATTCATAGGTATGATGAAAATTTTTGGAGTTGATGCTCATATACTTATTGATATCGGATCGAATAATTCGTTTGTGAATTCGGGATTTGCAAGACACTCTGATAGGGATTTTCTCTTGATGAAGAGCTGTAGGTCATTACTCCATTGGGAGAGCATTTGATTCGGAATTCTGTATATAAGTCTTGTGATGTGAAAGTTGGTGAAACAATCTTTGAAGCGGATTTGATTCCGTTGGATATGAAGGACTTTGACGCCATCCTGGGCATGGACTGGCTAAGTCTTCACCGAGCTTCAGTGAACTGCTTCACTAAAGAAGTGGAATTTCGTAGGGTAGGACATCCACTACTTGTGTTCACTGGTGAACGGCGGGTATTGCCGAACTGCGTGATTTCAGCTCTTGAAGCACGGAGATTAGTGCATAAGGGCTGCGAAGCATATTTGGCTCATATCATTGATACTACGGCGGAAAGCCTTGATCTGAGCAACGTCCCTGTGATGAATGAGTTTCTGGACATCTTTCTGGAAGAGTTACCTGGGTTACCACCGATTCGGGAATTTGACTTTGCTATAGATCTTATTCCTGGCACGGCACCAGTTTCTACTCCTCCTTATCGAATGGTACCGGCAGAATTGAAAGAGTTGAAGGTCCAACTCCAAGAGTTGTTGGATAAGGGATTCATCCGACTAAGCATTTCACCTTGGGGTGCTCCGGTTCTCTTTGTAAAGAAGAAAGATGGCACTCTTCGATTGTGTATCGATTACCGGCAATTAAATAAGGTGACCATCAAGAACAAGTATCCCTTGCCGAGAATTGATGACTTGTTTGATCAACTCCAAGGGGCGAGTGTTTTCACCAAGATCGATTTGAGGTTCGGTTATCACCAATTGCGGATAAAGGAAGATGATGTCCCCAAGACTGCGTTTAGGACACGGTACGGGCATTATGAATTCTTGGTGATGCCTTTCGGCTTGACGAATGCTCTGATAGCTTTCATGGACCTTATGAATCGAGTTTTCCAATTTGTCATTATTTTCATTGACGACATTCTTGTGTATTCCAAAAATGACGAAGAGCATTTAGATCATCTTCGGATTGTGCTACAGACTCTCCGAGACAAGCAATTGTATGCTAAGTTCTCAAAATGTGAATTTTGGTTGAAGGAAATTGGTTTCTTGGGACATGTAATATCCAGAGAAGGGATATTTGTTGATCCGAAGAAAGTTGAGGCAATTCTGAGATGGGAACAACCCAAGAACGTCACCGAGGTGAGAAGCTTCCTCGGATTGGCGGGTTACTATCGAAGATTCATAGAGGGTTTTTCCAAGATTGCAGCTCCGTTGTCTGGTTTGACGCGGAAAGGAATTAAATTTCAGTGGACAGATAAATGTGAGCAGAGTTTTCAAGAACTCAAACAGAGACTCACGTCAGCTCCCATACTTGCCCTTCCTACTACCGGTGATGATTATGTTGTTTACAGCGATGCTAGTAAACAAGGGTTAGGATGTGTCTTGATGCAGGGCGACAGAGTTATCGCCTACGCTTCTCGCTAGTTAAAGAAGCGTGAGTTGAATTATCCTACCCATGATCTAGAATTGCTGCAATTATATTTGCATTAAAGATTTGGCACCATTATTTATATGGAACCACTTGCAGAGTCTTCACCGACCAAAAGAGCCTCAAGTACCTGCTCACCCAGAAGGAACTCAATTTGAGGCAAAGGAGATGGTTAGAGCTGATCAAAGACTATGATTTGATGATTGATTACCATCCGGGCAAGGCGAATGTAGTTGCGGATGCTTTAAGCCGCAAGTCTTCATCTTCTTCTCTGATTTAGGGAGACTCTTACCTCTCATGTTTAGTGGGATTTCGTGCTCTTGGAGCTAAATTCGCTTGTGATGAAAATGGTGCGTTATTGGCGAAATTTGAAGTTCGACCAACCTTAGTGGACCGTATTAAAGAACTCCAAACCGCTGATGAAGAGTTAAAACAAATTGTGAAAAAGGTTCGCAAGGGTGAAACTAGTGATTTTCATGTTCGGGAGCATGGTACAGTCATGTATGGGAAACGGATTTGTGTTCCCAAAGATGATGGGCTTCGAAAGGCCATTCTTGAAGAAGCACACTCTTCGGCTTATGCTATGCATCCCGGAAGCACAAAAATGTATCGAACCATCAAAGAAACTTATTGGTGATCAGGCTTGAAGCGGGAAATAGCCGAATTTGTGACAAGATTTTTGGTTTGTCAACAGATCAAAGCCGAGCATCAAAAACCAGCCGGAACGCTTCAACCATTGCCTATACTTGAATGGAAATGGGAGCATATTACTATGGATTTCGTGATAGGATTGCCACGTACTCCGAGTCGTCATGATTCCATTTGGGTGATAGTGGACAGACTCACAAAATCGGCACATTTCCTCCTAGTTCAGAATACTTATTCCTTGGAGAGGTTAGCAAGGCTGTACCTTGATGAGATTGTCCGACTTCACGGGATTCCAGTATCGATTGTATCAGATCGAGATCCCCGATTCACATCCAGATTCTGGCCTAAGTTGCAAGAGGCCTTGGGTACCAAGTTGAAGTTCAGCACTGCTTTTCATCCGCAAACCGATGGGCAATCTGAACGTACAATTCAAACGTTGGAAAATATGTTGAGGGCATGTGTTATAGATTTCCATGGGACTTGGGATAGACATCTCTCACTGATTGAATTTGCATATAACAACAGCTACCAAGCTAGTATTGGAATGCCTCCCTATGAAGCTCTCTACGAAAGAAAATGTCGGACTCCACTTTGTTGGGATGAAGTTGGAGAACGAAAGATTGAAAGCATAGAATTGATCGAAACTACCAAGGAAAAGGTGAAGTTAATTCGGGAAAAAATGAAGGCAGCTCAAGATCGGCAAAAGAGCTACGCCGACAAGAGGAGAAGGCCCTTGGAATTCGAAGTGGGAGATATGATATTCTTGAAGATATCTCCTTGGAAGGGTATAGTTCGATTTCAAAAATGAGGAAAACTAAACCCTCGTTATATTGGACCCTTCAAGATTCTTGAAAGAATTGGAATGGTGGCATACCGACTTCAATTGCCGTCAGAATTGCAAAGGATCCATGATGTCTTTCACGTTTCGATGTTGAAAAAGTATTTGTCGGATCCTTCGCACGTATTGGAAGTTCCTCCAATAGAACTGAAAGAAGACTTGAGTTTCAAAGTGTAACCTGTGTAGATAGTAGATAGACAGCTTAAACAGTTGAGGAATAAGCAGATTCCTATGGTGAAAGTGCTGTGGAAAAATAATCAAGTCGAAGAACAGACTTGGGAAACCGAAGAACTAATGCGGAAGCAACATCTGCAGCTCTTTGATGCATGAGTTGTATTTTGAAATTTCGAGGACGAAATTTGTTTTTAGGGGGTTAAGAGTTATAATACCGGAAACTCGACGTTGAGTATTTTGTAAATATTTCTATAAGAATTTTATCGATTTTCAATTTTGGGGTTTTAATTTTAAATTTTTAGTATAATTGAAATGTCGTATTACAAATTCGTAGTATATTTGATTTTCGGTAAATTGGGGAACTTCCAATGTGATGAGAAAAAGAATATATATATATATATATATATTATATAGTTAAAAAAAAAAAAGGAGATGCTGCGTTTCGGGGTGAAACGCAGCACCCCCATCTTCCCCAAATCGATTAGGGCTAATAGCCCTAATCGAATCTCACGCTCTGCTCTCTCCCTCGTCTCTCTCGCAAGCTCTACTCTCTCTCCCTCCTGCGTGCGATCATCCCTCCATCGTTCTCCCTCTCCCGCCGTTTGACGGTGGTTCCACCACCGCCTACAGCCGTCGTTCGTCTTTCGCTCTCCGCCTCGCTCTGTCCCTCAGTCTCTCTCTCTATCCCACAGTCTCTCTTTGCGCTCTCTCCCTCACGTAATCACTCTCATCTTCGTCTCCTCCATCGATCGATCCACCACCACTACAAGCCACCGTGTCACCGTCTCTCTGTAACCCTCTCTTCTGCGCGCGAAGAGCTCTCCCTCCTCCCTACTTCCACATTCTCCTGCGAGCAGTTTCTTCTGCCACCTTGCAGAAGCCCCAATTGGAAGCCCTAGACCAGTAGTAAATGGACATCTGAAAACCCTGGTTTGAGACTGCGATTCCTTCCTCTCAGGTAAAGGCTGACTCTTAATTGTACTTCTAGGGTTTTGATTGTTCGTAGTAATTGAGGCTAATTACAGAACTGTACTTCGAATTTGGAGCATTTCAGGTCTTGAACTGAGCAGAGCATACACTGAAGTTAAGGTTGTGAACTGCGAAATCCCTAGGTGAGGGAATTTCCAAACCCTTTGACAAGTGAATAAATTTAGGGTTAAATTAGGGTGAGAAGACTTGTATATGTGTTGAAAGTATGCTAAATCTAAATAGAATGCGATTTTCTGAGATTTAATATGTAATTAGTGAAGTAAGTGATACATAATTCATCAAGGTAGGCTGTTTGAAATAGAAGAAGCATGTTAAGGAATAATAGAATCGAACTGAGTTGATTTGAATGGGTTCTTTAGAGTTTCAATGGAAATAAGCATGAAAAATGTTAGATTTACGTGAAATTGAAAGAAAATTAGAAAAATTAGGAAATATTGATAATTAAAGTTCATTAGAGCTATAAATGATTTTCAGGTGATGAAATCAGCATTTCCAAATCGTGAATGTGAAATTAAGGGTGAATTAAGTTAGGAAAATGTGAAAACCCTTGTTATAGAAATTTTAATTAACGATAATTGCAATGTTTGATTAGGTTAATCGTTTGGGGGACTTAAAAGGGGGTCTATTCGGATTTGATTGAGAATTTGAGAGTGAACACCCTCTCTAGAGGTGAGTGGACGGTTCATTGTGTTCGTAAATGAGAAACATGTTTTAAAATTGCTTTGAAAATGATTTTGAAATATTTTTACATGTTTTATATAAATTGTTTTGTGATTGTGGGCTGTCTGAACTGAATTGTGAAATACGAATGCATCCATTGTATTTATAAATATTTTTGTGCCATGTGATATTTGATATTGCTCTATGAACTGCTTTGGCATGAAATTGTGGATTATTTGTTGAAATTCATGGCACATTGTTAAAAAATGGATTGATTGAGAAATGAAGGGTGCCGTAGATGACTATAGTCATATTCCCACCACGGAGCGACCCGACGGGGTGACGTGGGTTGGGGTTTGGATGTGCGGGGGAGTTAGACGTCCCTCCCTCTGCCGAAGTCGTACTAAATCTGGTGCACCCCGGTGATGTACGAGCTAACGCCAAGGAAGGGGGTTTGTTTTGAGACATTGGATAGAAAAACCCTTGGTGGGCTTTCGTCTGGGTTTGGCCGCCCTAAGACGGAAGTGTTTTTCAATGGAACCCCAGGATTTTCTGAAAAGGATAATTGATATGGATGCATATTTGTGACATGTGATTTATTGAAATGATTTTATGTATATGAAATGATTTATGAGATATGCTTTGACTGCCCCACATTCACACCTTATTTATGAACACAATCATACCATTGCACTCCACTCACTGAGTATACCCCTATACTCACCCCTCTCTCTCCCCATTTTTCAGAAGAGACTTAGTTGGGAGACTATTCGATGGAGCTTGCGAAGTATTTTTGCAGACTGTATAGGTATTTGGTAGGCAGGGTTACTTTTGGGGATTGATAGCTCTCAAACCATGGAAAGGGAAGTCTGTACATCCCATGCTGTGCGGATTTTATTGATACTGGCCGAGTTGTAGGCAAGTATTGATAAAATCCGTCGATTTTTTATTTGTTTTTATTTTTTTTGATTTCTCTAGTTTTGGAAAACTATTTATATCTGTACTGGGACATTTGGACTGTAAATCTTAATTTCAATGCTTTTTCTTTGATTTTGTGAAGTTTTGTACAACTCATACCGTTAGAATTTTACCGATACTGGCTTGTTTTCCTAGGTTAAGTGTTGGTAAAATCCGTCGGCTATGTTTTGGGACTTCTTGTTTGTTAAATGTTTTCTGAGTGGTCAGGATGGTCACATCGCATGCGTGCATGTACAGGTTCCCGCTCCCCGTTGTGTGTTGCTGTGTACTCGTGCATGTATAGGTTCCCACTCCCCGATGTGTGCTAATGTATGATTGCATGTACAAGATCACACTCCCCGATGTGTGTCAATGTGTGTGTTTGTACATCCAGGAATGAGCCGGATGGGCTCTTTGCATGTGTAATGATTTTGTGATTTCTTGTTTTTGAAGAATTTTATGCTTCTGATGATTTATTGTGAATTTGATAGCCTTGCGGAGTCCCGGTAGATGGGGAGGTTTTACCCATGTACCGAGACGACGCGGCGGTTGTCGCGTGGTCGATCTGAGGATCGGGGCGTGACACATGCTCCACGACTATAACATCCCTTGAGACAAAGAATTCTCCGGAGTCCAAATCAAACAGACTCCATCCTTTCTTCCCAAAAGCATACCCAACAAAACTACATTTTCTATTTCAACTGGTAAATTTATCTCCTCCATGCTTTTGATTTTGAGCATAAGCCAAACATCGAAAAATTTTGACATTTTTACATGAAGAGGTTTGACCGAACAATATTTCATAAAGTATTTTTCCTCCTAACAGATCAAAAGGAGTTTGATTAATCAAGTATGCAGCCATCAATATACACTTCCCCCAAAACTCAATAGGCAAATTCGCTTGGAAGCACAGTGCTTATGTAACGTTGAGTATGTAACGATGTTTACGTTCTACTCTCCCATTCTACTAAGGAGTCCCAACTCATGAGGTTTGATGTATTATGTCATTCTCCACAAAATAATCATCTAAGCAAGTGAACTCCATTCCGTTATCACTATGCACTATTTTTACAAGTTTATTAAATTGTCTTTGTACTATAGAAAAGTAATTAAGAGTATGTGATGATGTTTACATTCTACTCTCCCATTCTATTGAGAAGTCCCAACTCATGAGGTTTGATGTGTTATGTCATTCTCCATAAAATAATCATCTAAGCAACTGAACTCCATTCCATTCACTATGCACTATTTTCACAAGTTTATTAAATTGTCTCCATACACTATTAGAAAAACGGGTATCGGAGATGGATTTTTCCGTTGTTGATACCAAAATTTCCGTCACTGAAAGTATTAACGACAGAAAATCAGCGATGAATTTTTTATCACTGAAAGTTACCTCGCTAATTTTAGCGAAAGATCAGCGACGAATTTTTTAACGACGAAAAATTCAATCGCTAAATCCGTCGCTAATTTTGTTTGAGAGTTTTCAAATTACTGACGGATTAGCGACAGATTTTTAGTGATAGAAAATTTCCGTCGCTAATCCGTCGATGAAGTGAGTAAGAGCAAACCCAAATACCCAAAGCTGGATGCCCGACCCGCTTGCGCCCCATCGAGACCTCAGCCCGCCCGCCCATGCTTAAATGTGTTGAAAATATGTTGTAAATTTGCTTCCGGCCGGGTTTAAACTCGGGTGTGAAAGAAGGAACTTGAGAGTCTTAACCACTATTCCACCATTACATTTGTGTTATTAACTTTTTTTTTTTTATTTCTATACTTTATTTGTAACTCTCAATATTAAAAATACAATACCCTTATTTAATAAAAATATAAAATTTTATTTAATAAAAACAAAAAATTATATTTAAAAAACAAAAAATTATATCTAATAAAAACAAAAAATTATATTTAATAAAAACACAAAATTATATTTAATAAAAATACAAAATTATATTTAATAAAAACAAAAAAAAATATTTAATAAAAATACAAAAGTATATTTAATAAAAAGAATTATATTTAAAAAACAAAAAATTATATCTAATAAAATATAAAATAATAAAAATACAAAATTATATTTAATAAAAATAAAATTTATATTTAATAAAAATAGAAAATTATATTTATCAAAATAAAAATTATATTTATTAAAAACCAAAAATTATATTTAATAAAAATAAAAATTATATTTAATAAAAACATAAAATTATATATAATAAAAATACAAAATTATATTTATTAAAAACAAAAAATTATATTTAATAAAAATACAAAATTAGATTTAATAAAAACAAAAAAATTATATTTAATAAAAAATAAAATTATATTTAATAAAAATACAAAATTATATTTAATAAAAATATAAAATTATATTTAATAAAAATATAAATTATATTTAATAAAAACACAAAATTATATTTAATAAAAATACAAAATTATATTTATTAAAAACAAAAAATTATACATAATAAAAATACAAAATTATATTTAATAAAAACAAAAAATTATATTTAATAAAAATATAAATTATATTTAATAAAAACAAAAAATTATATTTAAAAAACAAAAAATTATATCTAATAAAAATACAAAATAATAAAAATACAAAATTATATTTAATAAAAATAAAAATTATATTTAATTAAAAACAAAAATTTATATTTAATAAAAATACAAAATTATATTTAATCAAAATAAAAATTATATTTAATAAAAACAAAAAATTATATTTAATAAAAATACATAATTATATTTAATAAAAATAAAAATTATATTTAGTAAAAACACAAAATTATATATAATAAAAATACAAAATTATATTTAATAAAAATATAAAATTATATTTAATAAAAACAAAAAAATTATATTTAACAAAAACAAAATTTTTTTAAAATTTTAGCGATGGATTAGCGATGGAAAAATTAGCGACGAAAAATTTTCGTCGGTAAATCCGTCGCTAATTTGTCTGAAAAAGGTTTAGCGACTGATTTAGGGACGGAAAATTTCCGTCGCTAATTTTAGCGACTGAAAAATTAGCAATGGATTTTTCTGTCATTAAATCCGTTGCAAATCCGTCGTTGAAAACCCTTTCTCTGGTAGTGATACTATAGCGAAGAAATTAAGAAAAGTTTGTGTTACTTCTGCTTTATCATTTAACAAATAAACCCACACACCTCTACAATAATCATTGACAATCATCAAAAAATAATATGCACCACAAACACCACAAACCATTGACAATCATCACTAGAAATAAACTCTCCTCAACATTATTTTGCTCAGAAACAAACATCGCACTATTTCTATTAACAATTGGTAACAGTTTAATGACTTTAACAAAAGGATGACCTAATTGTTGATGTCGGAGATTAATTCTGTCTTTTCTTGTTGTCTTCATAGCTTAACGCGATGCCATGCCCCAGAAAAAGTAAAGCCCCTCGCGTTGCTCACCTACACCAATCAACATCCTTGAATTGTGGGCCTGTATAAGACAAAATTTATTAGTGAACTAAACTATACAATTTGGCTTTTTAGCCAACTGTGATATTGAAACAAGTTACATTTCAAATTAGGCACATATAACACACTATTCGATTTTAGGTGTTTGTCCAACACTATGGTTCCTTCTTTCTCTACCATTGTTTCCTTCCCATCAGGTAATCCGACAGGGTATGCGAGAACTTCCTTCACATTGCTTATCAATTATCCATTACATTATCTTATGCTTGCCACTTAATCTTCCTTGATTTCTTTCTTTTTGCATGTTTAACAGATTAGGCAACAAGCTCCATTCTTCATTGCTCAATCCATTCAATAGTCTTTTGTTTGCTTCGATTGTTTGTTCTTGATCCATGCTTCTCTACATTTTTATCTATGCTACGTTGGCTCATATCTGCCCACTGTGTCCTTTGCCTCCAGATGCAGCTGGTTGCCCACATCCTCCTTGTCCACAACCTGCTCCATGTTCGCTTTCTCAAGGTCGATCACCCCATCAATCAGGGTACCCAATTATTTGGAAGCGTGATTTTGCATCATGTCCCGTCCTCTTGTAATTTGAGCACACCATGACTTTATTTTTGCTCTCGATCCATCCCTTCAAACTTGTTGCTCTACAAAGGCTATGGGCTCACTCTGTTGTTCCTTCCCATGAGTTTTGCTATAACTCGTTCCTCTTGAACAATCATAGCATATAATTGGTTCAAATTTGGTAATAGTTTGGCGCTCAAGATATTGAAGCACACTGTCCCATAAGTTGAGTCATCCAAACACATAAAAAAATTGATGTATTCTTTCCTCTTCATGCATCTTATCTAGTTCCACGCTGATGTTTTGCATCCTCCACTTCAGCATGATAGGTACCGCTCATAGAGATCATTTTTAATTTCCCAAAGTAATTCATAACTGTCATGCCTCGCCATTTGTATTTGGCCAACTCAGATTTAAGCTGTTGAATTTGTTGTCCTTTTCTTACTCAGAACTGCTCCTTCATATCCTCCCAAAGTTCCGTTGTAACCTCCAAGTAAGTTATAGTCGAATGCAAAGTTAGTTGCATTGTATTTAAGATCCACCATACTAGTATAGAATTATCTATCCACCAATCTTCTTGTTCCATAGAATCATCCAAAGGTGGTATCACCGAACCACCAATGAAGCCAAATTTTTTCTTGGCCTGTAGAGCTGTCCTCATCGCTTATGCCCATTCATCATAATTGTCACCTTTCAACTACACTTGTATAATGTCGTTCCATGGATTGTAGAGATAATATGGTGATGTCATGCTTCTTGCCGATCTATCACCATCCACTTTCTTGTTATTGCCACTGTTCTCAACCATAGCCGAGACACTCTGATACCACGAGAGAAATGTGTTTTGAAACGAATCTCTTCTTGTTCTTCACAAAAATAGGTACACCTATATATAGAATTACATTCCTTTAATCATGCAGCTAATCTTCCTATAATCAAGCAAAATCACAATCTTCTAAACTTCTAAAAATATGCATGGAATATTTACTTGCTATAGAGAATATTTTCTTGCCATTATTTGTTGAACCATACAACTAATATTACTAATTTATAGCTAAGATTCCAATAAATAGAGTGAATAAAATAAAGAATAAGTAAAATAGAAAGACAGAGAAAAGTTTTATATTATTCAATATATTTATAACTATATAAAAGGACTTTACATGTAGATCTAAGGACCATAGCTTTAAGGACGAAAAGCATTCTCAAACCATTAAATTTATCAAAAATAAAGAGTATATCTTTTTACACACCCTATTTAAAAATTTGAGTCAAAGGATATTGAATTTAACATTAATAATATTCATAAAGGTCTTAAAAACAGTGTTAATTGTTGGAAAATAAATTTGATATTTATACAGAGATAAAATGACCATTAATATGAACTAACATTATTAAAAAACTTGAAGTGTCAAATCTATTAAAAATGTGGGGGTGGGTGTCAAAAAACAAAAATTAACCAACCTACCTTATACAACACGAGTATAGGGCAAATATAGGTCATTATTGAGGTTTACTTTTTTAAGAAAAGAAATATATGGAGTGAAAAATTAACTAAACTAATCAATTAATTCAAGAAAAGAAATAATTAACTCAAGATAAATGAATAGCTCAAA
The DNA here is from genome assembly GCA_037126225.1 of Dillenia turbinata. NCBI lineage: Eukaryota > Viridiplantae > Streptophyta > Magnoliopsida > Dilleniales > Dilleniaceae > Dillenia > Dillenia turbinata. The sequence goes on along the minus strand of JBAMMX010000021.1, from coordinate 4,120,938 downwards.
ATTAGAAAAATAAAAATCAATGGAAAATCAAATTTCTAATCAAAGGAATTATATCCACCTTAATTAATTTAATTAATCATTGAGAAAAAGAATTCAACAAATCATAAATAAATTGGTTATTATTCAACAACTGTCAAATAATCAATCTCTTCCTATTTCATTGGTAATTAAGAGAAACTTATTAATTACTTTCGTAGTTAAAAGGTAACTCGAGAAAAGTTCGTAAGATTTAGTGTTTCGACAATATTAAAAACTAGAAAGATCAAATTCTAATTAATAAACACATAAGTGAGTTTATTTAAACTAGATAATTTAATTCCATGATATCGATTAGAGTGTTTGCAAGATTGTGAAATTATATTATGCTCCACTATATTAAAATAAATAATCAATTATGGATTTACCATTTTAATTAATTGTAAACTATTTCAGGATAATTAGATTTTGGCCAACTATTCAATAAACTTATAACAATCACTAATACTAGAGCACATGAAATAAATAAATACCTATGAATTATTGAGATAATATAATCAATTGGATCTCACAATTATAAAGAATCAAAACTTTAATAACCCTTTAACTAAAAAAGAAAATTATAATCAAGCCATGGAAGAAAGAAGAACTCACCAAAATAAGTAAATTTCTACAAAAAAGATAGGCATACCTCTCCCCTTAATCGACTAAATATCCTATTTTTTAGGGATAATCTTTCTAATTCTTAGACAACTAGTTCAAAATAACTTAATGGACTAATAAAAAGAAGTAAACTACCTAAAAGATAGAAGTTTACTAAAGATAAACAATCTATAAGTCTATCTCCTAAATATTAGAAACCGTCAAAATGTCAAACATGTTTAATGCTTCTAAAGCCAATTTCAGTCCTCTGTGTGCCCTTATGCAAATAGAAAAGCGTTGCTGTCTTTGGCACCAAAATTCCTTTTGTTAACCTTGAAAATCATATGCCTATGCATTAAGGTAGGAGCATGGCTGTCCATAGTTTTCTCCTCTTTACCTATCATTGCCTCATGTTGACTCAAATCGATTCATTTTCTTTGTTTTTCTCCACAACCCTTCCCTACCAATCCTAAAAGTGCCAAATATCATAAAACATACCCATTAATGTAATAATAATCCAAAAATCAAATAAAATCAACAAGAATCATTACACCAATTTATCGCCCATCATATGGAAATGAGGAGAGACATGTAAGCGTAAAGTTCTCTTCAAATATTGAAGAGTCAAGATAAAAAGTATGGAATATGTGTAGAATGTCAAAAAAATTATATTTTTTTTTTGTGGTTAAAAAATATTTACCCATGATTTTATCTCTTCTTGCTAGATTCCTTGATGTACTTAATCCTAACATTCAATAGATGTATTAAATCTAAGTTTAGGCTAAAATAGCATATAAACACACATTGATGTTTAGTTATAAGCATTTCTAAGTCTCAACCAATTCATACTACTAATACATGAAAAGAGTTTAAAAGCCTCTTTAACTCTAATTCTTTCCTCTCTATTTTTCCCCCTTGTAAGTTGGAGTGTTTAATGTTTTTGGAATTCATAAGTTCAAATTCCAACTAAATTTTAAAGGTTTAGTGTAGAATCTCTAAACACACCACCCAACAATTCTAAGTAGGGTAAAGAGGGGCACGGTTTTCTCTAGCGTTGGTCCGCTTGAGTTTATCAACTTCGAGTTGCTCAACTTGTCTCCTTAATCTTCAGGGTCATGGTGAGAAGACACTGAGGGCTTATAGCTGAGCAGTGGCATTTTTCATCGAGGGCATACATGCCTAGATCTGCCTAAAGAAGACTAGCCCTTGAGCCTTACGGCGCGACCGAGGCCTTTCAACTCCTTGCTCATGTCCTGGATCTTGGACACTAACCTATCCATTTGAGGTTAACTAACTCGTTCTTGGGATACCAGTGCAGGAGGCACAGCTAGACATCCTGAGGCATAGGTTGTGGGACTTACTCCGAATGAGGAGGTTGAACATGAATAGGAGGATTATCAGTGGATTGAGCGACCATGATAAGAAGGGCTGCGTCATTGGACGTAGCAGTATGGCTGTCCATGGCAGATGCGGCCTTCGATACGATTCTGGTTCTCCTTTTTGGAGACATATCAGCTTGATAATTAAAAAATTCAATAAAGTTTCTATATTCTGATTCTCATTAACGGCGCTAATCTGTTAGAGGTGAGTTTTAACTCCATAGATCTAGCTCCTTGCAACTCAAATGAATGCTCAGTGACGAGGCTTAAGGCCTGCAAAAGACCGCCAAAGGATACTCCAGAGGTGGAAGTTCCAACGCTCAAGTAAAAAAGAATGGTTTTTGAAAGAAATGAAATCAAACTCAGAGAGGAAGGGAGGACGGATCTCCCTGTGATATGTGTGTCAAGTGTAAATTTTAGAGAATTTACCTAACTATGATGTATCGAAAGCTTTTATATGGAATGACATAGGGGCCATGTGCATTCGAGACATTACAGCCCTAGTTTTTCTTACAAAAAGATTCGAAAATTTTAGAATTCAAACTTCAAAAATTTGAAATCGTTATCATTTAGAAAGTTTGATTATATGGGATAATTCTTTTTCTTATCAATTAGATTTTGAAGGGTTTCCTTCTTTATCCAGGAGGTGCATTTTGTGTTGAGATAGAAAACCTGATCAATGACAAATTCGGTCGAGTATTGTTGATCGAGAGTCGAAGTAATCGATTCCTAAAGTGTGTGATAGTTATCGGTCGAATGGAAAGCAATTATCATTTGGTCTTACAGAATGCGCCTATGGATCAATTGCCTAGACCTCATCAGGAGTTAGCCAAACAGTGAGTAGGATACCACAGGTGACAGATCTTCTTAGTGGGTCGGCGTGATATGGTCCATTCAGGAAAATAGATCCCATCTGTAAAGCGGGATAACATGGGCCCATTTTGTCACGCCCCGAACCAGAATCGTGAACAGTCGCCCGTTGCCCTGGATGCTGGCTGTATTTCTACAAAAAAATCGGGTAGAACCTCCCCATAATTCGGAGGTCTCTCATGTACAATTTAACCTGTTTAAACCTGTATAATTTAAAATCGTCCTGTAAATAAAATAAAATAGCCATCCCGGCCTCAAAACAATCCACCAAATTTCACAACCGACATCCAAACAATGCAAGGCTAACAAATCACCAACAGTACTAGCCACAAACCTCTACGGTCATACCCAACTAGAGCATGAGCAGCCGCCACACCGAGCGAACCTAAATTTTATATAATATACAATAATTTCCCAAGTAAAGAGTTTAAATATTTACAAATGCCTTAATGCAAGCATAATAGAAGAGTTTCACAACAATATCCATAAATATTACAGTCATCCCACAAAAATGTACACGGTCAACTACAGATCTAAATATCCAAACCACGCAGGGTCGAAATAAAGTGCGAAATTCGTATTTTAAATTAAACTTAAACCTTACCATCGAGAAGAACCAAATCCGCCTAGGATCAACTGAAATCTCTAGACTCTGAAACGTTGCTCTAGCACAACGATCCTGTCCGAGGGAGGAAAGAATAGGGGTGAGTATCTATGGGAGGATACTCAGCAAGTGAGGGGAAGGACATCGTGCTATCAATATCAAGTGTGAACTTGGAGTGTCAAAACACACATCACAAAATAACATATGCATCCATCTATGTATCAAATCACATGAGAAGAGCGGCCGAATAAACAACTCCGGCAATGGTTTACCTCGACCAAGGACGGGCGCATTGGGGGTTTTCACAATGCAAATATCAAATAATAGCTCTCTACCCCAATGTTGGCCACAGACTACTCTAACTAGCCTGTAAATAATAATAATAATAATAATATACATATAAATAGTCAGCCGTGTATGATGCCCCCGCCCAGTACTAGACAAAAGTACAACTCACGTCCTCCCCCGATGAGGGTTCAACCTGGGACAACCATACACACGACAATCTGGCGGATACCTCCGGCCGAAGAGTATCCGGGCACAAGGGGTGCCGCTACCAAACGTCCTTCATAGCTACAGAACAATATCAAATCAGCCAGGCACGTGGCCCCATGCATCCCAACACCATATTAGCCGGGCATATAGCCTCATGCATCGTATCATAATATCAGCCTGGCATACAACCCAAATGGTACGTATAATCCATTCAAAACCATGTGCCAATGCAAGTGAAAGCATTAAAACACGTCAATATATCAAAAGGGTGGCACAATATCCGGTTATCAAACTCATGGATGCATATCAATAAAATCAGCAGTTGAGACACTCCAATGGTCACAAAAATATGTACATATACTTATCAAAATCCAAAAATTTAATTTTCACACGTATAAAAATCATGTCGTTTGAAAATCGGTAAAACATGATTTGTCAATCAATAGTAGATGTCGTAGTCCCACTCACTGTATGGGGGAGGGTAGTGCACTCCCTAATGATACCACGAATCAAACCAAACTCGACTCTTCGAGTCTCCAAGAAAGTCAACCTAAATCAAATCATCACGAATTTCATCAATTTTTCGACTATTTTCAGGATTTATCATTTTCCTTAAATTCGTAGAAACCCTAAATTCATCAATTTATAAATGTACTCCAATGTAATTAATTTCATTCTATTTATAAGTAAATAACGAAATCAAAACTAAATCTAAATTCAAACCTAAAACCGTTCAAAATCGAAAACCAAACTAAAATAAATAAATTTCCTACAAGATTGAAAAATCTTTGAAAAATCATACACTTTTAAATTTCCATCCGATTTCTTCAAACCATAAGTCATTTTAAAGGTATTGAAACCTATTTTCATAATACGAAAATTTTATTTTGATTTCCTATATGCAAGACAATTTATAATGAAAAAGACTGCATATATCCTCAAATTTAAAACCCAATTTCCAATTGTTTTTATGCATACGTCAAATTAAACTCTAAGAGAAATCATTCAAATCAATTTAACATAATTCTATCATTCGGAACAGCCCAATTCGTGTAAAATCCTATATTTAAACTCACTAATTACATATAAACACTTCATAAAACGTATTCTCCTTAAATTCAACATATTTGCAAGACATATACAAGAATCCCATCTTAAATTTAACCTCAACTCATTCAATTATCGAAGGAACTAGGATCTTACCTTACTTAGGGTTTCCACAGCTCAGTACCCTAACGTCCGTGCGCAAACCAATCCGAAATCCTGCAATATCTCCAAATTGAAGCACATCTGAGTAATTAAACCTAATTACCAAGGAAATTCGAAGTCCTAAAGCAAAAATCGAGACTCAGCCCTTACCTACGCAGTGGAAGAATCGTAGGAAACCATCGCGACCTAGGGTTCTTTTTCTGAAGATTGCTGGGGAATGCTGGGGGCTCTCGAAGGAGAGTGCAGACTGCTCGAGCGAGCGAGCAAAGAGGAGAAGCCGCTTGCAACCGTGCGCGCTAGGAGCTGTCGCACGTGGGAAAGGAGAGTCACGTTGCAATCGCACGCGTGTAAGGGCGGTCTCGTGCAGGGTCGAGCGCTGGGCAGGGGCTGTCGCGCGAGCGCTGGGGCAGGGGCTGCTCAATGTTACGTGCGGAGGGAGTAAGGCAGGGAGAGTAGACTGTGAGAGAGCCAAGGGTAGAGAGAAATAGAGAGAGAGAGAGAGAACGACAGTGAGGGATAGAGAGGGAGAGAGAGAGAAAGAGAGAGATAGAGAGGAGACCGAGAGAGAGAATGAGAGAGTTTGGTGGTGGTGGTTGATGGTGGTCGAAGGCGGCGCAGTGGCGCGGGAGTGGTGGAGACGGGTGGAGAGTGCGAGAGAGATCACGAAAGGGAGCGATTGAGAGAGAAATAGAGAGGGAACCAAGAGAGGGTGAGAGAATAGGGAGGAGTGAAGAGGGTGGTGGCCGACCGTGGCGGATGGGGGAGCCGAGTGGGCGGCGGAGTAGGTGGTGCAACGGCGGCGATGGCGCGGGTGGGGGAGAAGAAGAAGAGGTGGATGAGGGAGAGAGGAGAGGGGAAGTGGGAAGGAAGCCCTAATTTCGATTTTTTTTTTATATAAAACAATTATAAATGAATAGATAAATAATTGTTAAATTAATAATTAAATAAATATTCATATATATATATATGTTTTTATATCCACTTTAAAATTAAAGTTCTAATTTTAATTTAGATAAATAGATTTATAAATAAATAATTAAGTAAATAATTTAATTAATAAATGAAAAATATATTCTTCACATCACGAATTGAAATACAGATACTTTTGATTATACCAAAAATTAAATTTTAATACCCCGAAATCGAAATCAATAAAATTAAATATTTCACTCTATATGTATCTATAAATTGAGAATTATTTTATTTAAATCTAGGAGCGGAAGTACAACCGTACGAACACCGCAGTGTCGGCGTTACACATTTATACTTAAGTGTATTGAATCTTTTGAATTATAGGTCCTATGTTGACTATTAGATACCTTTCGTATTGAACCTTTTGAATGGAGTCCCATCATTTATGAAAAAAAAAAAAAGAAAAAGATTTAAAAAACTTTCAGATTATATTTCAAGAGTTTTGGCTGTTATTAGCAAATTGAAAAAAAATATATATAGGGATTAGATGAAAGATGATCCGGTGGTTTACAAAATTCTTCGACTCTTAGTAGTCAAATTCTACTATGTTGTTGTGGCAATTGAGGAGTTCAAAGACTTGGACAACATGACCATTGAAAAACTCATTGGTTCTTTGCAAACCCTTGAACGGAGGTTAAACAGATCAAAGCAAAAATTGGTGGAGCAAACTTTACAAATGAAGTTTTCTTTGAAGGAGAAAGAATATAAGCAAGATAGAGGTTCTAGAGGCCGAGGTCAAGTTGGTTGTAGCCATGGTTCTCAAGAAGGAAGAGGCGACTAACAATCTTAAAACAAAAATGTTTGTTATTTGTCTAATATGAAAAGTAATATTTTGAGCATTGGAAACTCTTGGAGGAAGGTTATGATATTTATTTGAAAAATTATCTTTTATCTATTAAAGATAGAAATGGGAGGTTGATTGTTAATGTGTCTATGAAAAAAAAATCATCTGTGTATGCTTGATATTCAAAATGATGTGGTTAAATGTTTTTATTTTTTATTTTTTTTGGTCTACATGGGATACTTCCCTAACCATTCTGTATCTGATATTTCATTCCGACTAATCCATACTAACTCATCTAGAGATCTCCTTTTAATGAAGGCTGAGGGTCTTCCAACATAATCTGATGATGTGGTTAAATGTTTGAAAAGTTGTGTGAAAGATTTCTCTTGGATTTGGCATTTGAGATTCTGGCATATAAATTTTGGAGGCCTCAAGTTGATGAATAACAAAAAAATGGTGAAAGACTTATTCAACATTAATCATTCAGACCAATTTTGTAAAAAGTCTCTCTCAGGCAAACAAATGAGGAAGAGTTTTCAAAAACAAGCTACAACAAGGGCAATGGAGCCATTAGCCATTATCCACTTTGATTTGTACAATATAAGAAAACAGCCATTCAGCAACGGAAATTACTGACGAAAAAAAATCCATCGCTATTAGAGACGGATTTACAACGGTTTAGTGATAAAAAATTTAGCGATAGTTTTAACGACGGAAAAATCCGTTGCTAATTGTTCCGTCGCTAAATTCCTCGCTAAATTAGCGACGAAAATTTTCCGTCGCAAAATCCGTTGCTAAAACTTTGTTGGACAGATTAGCGACGGAAAAAACCGTCACTAAAACATTTTTGAATAGATTAACGACGGATTTAGTGACAGAAAAATCCGTCGTTAATTTTTCTGTGACTAATACGTCGCTAAAACTTAAAAAAAAAAATTGTTTTGGTTAAATATAATTTTTTGTTTTTATTAAATATAATTTTGTCCTTTTATTAAATATAATTTTTTCTTTTATTAAATATAATTTTTTGTTTTTATTAAATATCATTTTTTGCTTTTATTAAATATAATTTTTTTGTTTTTATTAAATATAATTTTTTTTTCATTAAATATAATTTTTTCTTTTTTATTAAATATAATTTTGTATTTTTATTAAATATTATTTTTTGTTTTTATTATATATAAGTTTTTTATTAAATATTATTTTGTGTTTTTATTAAATATGATTTTATATTTTTATTAAATATGATTTTCTATTTTATTAAATTTAATTTTTTGTTTTTAGTAAATATAATTTTGTATTTTTATTAAATATAATTTTGAATTTTTATGAAATATAATTTTTTGTTTTTATTAAATATTATTGTGTTTTTATTAAATATAATTTTTTTATTAAATATAATTTTGTATTTTTATTAAATATTATTTTGTGTTTTTATTTAATATAATTTTTTGTTTTATTAAATATAATTTTGTATTTTAATTAGATATAATTTTGTGTTTTTATTAAATATAATTTTTTGTTTTTATTAAATATAACTTTGTATTTTAATTTGATATAATTTTGTGTTTTTATTAAATATAATTTTTTGTTTTTATTAAATATAATTTTGTGTTTTTATTAAATATAATTTTATATTTTATTAAATTAAGGTATTGTATTTTTAATATTGAGAGTTAGAAAGAAGTATAGAAGTATAAACAAATAAATTAATAACATAAATGTGATGGTGGTATGGTAGTTAAATCTCTCAATATCTCTCTCACACGCCCAAATTCAAAACTGAGTGTGAACATTTTTACAACAAATTAAAAGTGGGCGGACAGGTAGGCAGGCGGGTGGGTCAGGGCCTGGACAGGTGCATGCGAGGGCTAGAGGGTCGAGTCAGGCAGCCCGGCCAGTCGTCCAGACTCGTGTGTTTGGGTTTGATTTTACTCACTTCAGCAACGATAATTAGGAATAATTTGAAAAAAACTAAAGAATTAAATTACCGACGGATTATTAGTGATGGAAATATTTTCGTTGCTAATCCGTCACTAATTAGCGATGGATTTTCTTAAAGACGGAAAATTTCCATCGCTAAATTAGCGAGATGACTTTCAGGCGACGAAATTTTCCGTCGCTAATACTTTTAGTGAAAGAAATTTGAGTATCAGCAACTGATATTTTCGTTGCTGATACCCGTTTTTCTTATAGTGATACAGCCTATCAAGATAATTTCTCTTGGTAAAAATAATTATTTTGTATTATTTATTGATTATTTTAGTAGAAAAATTTGTATTTATTTTCTTAAAGAAAAATTCAAAGTGTTTGGTGTTACAAAAAAAATACAAGGGATTTATTGAAAATCAAAGTGGACATAAATTCAAAGCTATCCACTTGGATCGAGGAGGAGATTTTAGTTCTAATGAATTCAAGATTTTTTGCGAAGAGAATGATATCAATTATCCAATGACAATCCCAAAATTTTCACAATAAAATGAAATTGTCGAGAGAAAAAATTGTACCATCCTCAACATGGTAAGGAGTATGAAGAGCAAGCATATATCTAAAGAATTAAAATTTTCAAACTCCAAAAAACTTAACTCTCTATCACTAATAGTGTAAGAATGACCGCTAGCAAACGTATATTATGTCGTAGTAGTGCTGATCTGACTTTTACCACCACAGATAACAGATCCACTTACTATAACTCAGATCGTATCACTCTGGCTTGAGAAAGTTAATTGTAACATTTTTGAAAATTCCAATTATAATTATATTGTAAAGTTCATACACGAACATATAATTTACCCTATAATAATTCTATATATTGATATATTAGTAATAAAATGCCCATCTTTGAAATATTTATGGGAAATACTGTTTGCACTAATTTTTGTATTTGTATACATAGATCGACCTTGAATTACTACCGAAAGGAAAGTGCAACAATTGTATCTATATCGTGCAAAGATATGACAAACTTCAGTCAGGACTTCCATGATCTTGCAAGCTTACGATAACTTTTTGTATTAAACCAATGATCAAACGCTCCTATTTCTGTCATATAGCATGTACCCACAAGTATGTTCAAATTAAAGTAGGTGAACCTGCACAGACAATTAATTTGACATTATACTTCTTGAATTATTGCATGTGAAAAATTTAATAATTTATGTGGTTTAATGTGTACAGCTCATGGACAGCAATCTGCCTCATTACTATAAATAGAGAGGGAGTGTTCTCCACATCATAAGTTTGTTAGTACCAAAACAACAAATGGCTGCTCTGGCTGTATTCTCTCCATTCTCAACTCGCTTGTCCTCTCTCTCTTCCAACAGCAACCACTCTAAAATCACCAATTTTGCCAGGCCATTTTTTGTCCAATGTCGTAATAGTGTTCAAAATATTGATACAACTACAATCAGACGATCGGCGAGTTATGTACCTAGTTTTTGGGACTATAATTTTGTGAAATCTCTAAACAGTGATTACACAGTATGAATCTTTTAATTTTTTATTTATTATGATTTTGCTTATATTTCATGACTATTACCATTCCTGGCAAGTATAGGTTTGAACGTGATCTCTTTATTGTTGTTATTTTGAGTAATTCAAATTAATTGTGGGAGCTATGTTTTTCATAAATGATTTGATTCTTTCTATTTAACATGGATCATGCAATATAGTAATTATTTGAAAACGAGTTGTGATATATTATTTTATTTGTGTAAATGTTAAAATAGTATTTATAAGAGATTATTTATCCATATATGTTTTGCTTTATACATATTGCAAAAATCTATGATTCATTGCTTCATTGCTCCATTGAATCAATTGAATTGCAGGAAGAGAAGTACGCGGAGAAGTATGAGAAAATGAAGGAGGAGGTGAGATGCCTAATTGGGGCATCAATGGAGCCACTAGAGAGGCTTGAATTGATCGATGCAGTTCAAAGATTGGGTCTCAGGCACCAGTTTGAGATAGAGATCAAGAATGCAGTACAGAATGTGGTCAACCAAACCAGTGATCAAGATGCATTGTTTCACCATGATCTACATTCCACATCCCTACGTTTTAGGATCCTCAGACAACATGGATATCATGTTCTACAGGGTAAATTCTTTTAAATTTTCACATTTTATGGTGAATTTACTAGCTAAGTTATGAACAAAAAAAAAAAAAAAAAAATTGTATATAAGTGAAGAGTTTAGGCGTCTCTGAGGCGCCAAAAATTTATTTTATTAGAGATGAAGTATCATATTGGTGTGGAAGGGCCGATTTATTGTTATTATTATTATTATTATTTTCATGAATGAATAGTATTTTAAAAGACTTTGTGGTATTTATGGAACATTTACACGTGTTTTTATGGGTTTTATAGATATTTTGAGATATTTAATGATATATATATTTTAATTTCCTCTACAAGTTTAGGTGTATATATATGTATATATATTAGACTTCTGTAGGATGGCTGCTCCCCATGATGCTTCCAGTTCTATTGTCTCGGTAGTACAATAAGTATTTTATATCTTGCCAAATCTTTTTTTTTTTTCTTTTTTTCCCTCTCGCACGGTTGAGATATCAATTATATGATTACTTTTAAATTTTAAAAAATGAGCATTTTCCAAAATTTTTATTATGAGAAAATTTTGTGGCTGCAGAAATTTACGACAGATTCAAAGAGGAAAGTGGTCAATTCAAGGCAGATTTGTGCAATGATGTAAAAGGTTGCTTAGCTTGTATGAAGCTTCTCTCTTTGGTCTGGAAGACGAAAACACCATAGATGATTCAAAAGTGTTTGCAACAAAACTTTTGAAGGACCTCAGTGAAGCGAAGTTGTCCCCACTCATGGCTGGAAAAATGAACCATGCTTTCTATATGCCCTTGCATTGGAGACTCAACAGAGTGGAAGCTAGATGGTTCATTGATACTTATAGTGAAGAAATAAACAAGAACCTTCTTTTGCTTGAATTTGCTAAAATGGACTTCAACCTGGTGCAGTCAATTCATCAAAAGGAAGTCAGAAAATTATCTGGGTATGCGACATTCTTATCAACAAATGCTATTTAATTAGTAACTCCAAAAATAACCATAGCATGTTAGAACATTTTGTTAATTTATATCCATCTGTTAATTTTTCTTTTCTTTTTAGGTGGTGGGTCGATATGGGCCTGGACAAGATGAGCTTTACAAGAGACAGATTGGTGGAACATTACTTTTGGTGTTCGGGCATGGTCTTCGAGCCACCCTATGGAGCTTTCAGGGAAATGGGAACCAAAATCATTTGTTTGATTACAACTATTGATGACATTTACGATGTTTATGGCTCTTTGGAAGAAGTTGAGCTATTTACTGACTTTGTCGACAGGTTCATATAGCCAAAAAAAAAAAAAAACAATAATTTTTCTAATGACAAAAAGTATTTTTTATTTTACTAATTATTCCTTTTAAAATTTTGTTTTCCTAGAAGGGACATCAATGAAATAGACAAGCTTCCCGAGAACATCAAGACATGTCTACTAGCATTGTTCAATACCACCAATGAAATTGGCTACTGGACCATTAGAGAAAAAGGCTTCAACATCATCCCTTACCTAAGCAAAGTGGTAGGCTTTAATATAATATTTTATATTTAATAATTTTTTTTAATTCATTTCTTTTGGTTTCTAATTTTTGAACCATATTTCCTTGAATCTTTAGTGGGCGACTCTGTGCAAAGCGTATCGCAAAGAGGCTAGGTGGTTCCACAGTGGATACAAGCCAACTTTGAAGGAGTACATTGACAACGCAGTGGTCTCCATAGCAGCCCCAATTATGCTCTCCTATGCTTATTTCTTGACTACGGAAAAAATATCCAAGGAGGCTTTAGATTACATATACGACCTTCCAAGCATTATGCGTTGCTCTTCCATGCTTCTTCGACTCACCAATGACCTAGGAACTTCATCGGTAATCTCTTAATTTTATCTTATCCTAATTATTAATATACTATATTTACGGATTATTTAGTCATAAAAGGTTATTAAGGTTATTTTTTGGTGTTGAAATTAGGATGAGTTGGCGAGAGGGGATATTGTGAAGTCAATTCAATGCTACATGAACGACACAGGTGCGTCAGAGGAAAAAGCTCGTGAGTACATAAATGGGTTGGTTCACCAAACATGGAAAACCCTAAACAAGGACATGTTTCGCGATTATCCCTTCGAAGAACCCTTTATCAGCGCTTGCCCTAATCTTGGTCGAACTGCACAGTGCTTTTACCAATATGGAGATGGACATGGTGTTCCTCAGTATTGGACCCAGGACCATCTCTTTTCACTACTAGTCAAGCCAGTTCCAATCGATTAATCAATCCTCTACTTTGCTTTGGCTGGTGGGATTGTGCTCTTCATTTTTATCACTAATCTGCACCTTTTTTTTTTTTTCAATCCTCCATCGGCGGGGGTGTGTGGATGTGTGTGTTTTTTTTTAATAAATTATTTCGAAAAAGTTTCTTGTCATGTTTGTTTCAATGGAAACCATAACTTAGTGTTAGGTATTGGTTGAGCTGAATGCGAAAGGGAGACATTTGCTTTGCAGATTTTGCATTTCCCCCCCCCCCCCTAATTATTTAAGATAAAGATGTTTGTTTCAATAGATACCATATCTTAGTTTGATGCTAACTTTTTCCTGTGTGGCTAAGATTAGTTTTGGGTAGTACAATCTCTCTCTGTTGGGTACTTTTGAAGTTATAGACAAGAAAATGGACAAATTTTCTCACTGTTGGGTACTTTTGCTGTAATTGTTTATTTGTTTTGATATAATTTCACGGTCTCACAAGTATTCTGGTCAATGTCATGGAATTAAATGATTTAATTTAAATAAATCTGTTTCTGTATTTATTAATTAGAATTGAATTTTTTTAAATTTGAATGTTATCGAAATATTAAATCCTATGATTTTTTAGGATTGTTTTACAATTAAAAAAATAATTAATAAAATTCTCTTAATTATCAACAAAGTAAGGAGAGGTTGATTAGTTGACGGTCCTTGGATAACTATAGCTAACTTATTTATAATTTATTGAGTTCATTTTCACATTGATGATCAATTGAATGAATCAAGATGGATATAATTCTTTTGGATAGAAATTGATTTTCTTTTGATTTTTATTCTCTAATTTTGTGCTATTTATTTGTCTTGAGTTAATTATTTCTTTTTTTTTATTAATTCGTTAGTTTAGTTAAATTTCAACCTCATATATTTCTTTTCTTAAAAGAAGTAAATCTATATTTTCCTAAAAAGATGACCCTACTCGCTCTACACTCATTATGTGTGAAGTAGGTAAGGATACTAAATGCATAAAAGGATAATTTGATTAGAGGAAAACAAAATAAATATAAAATCAAAAGAAAATTTTGCACAACGATAGCAATATAATATATGCCTTAAGCAATATATAAGACACTGCCTTTTTTGTGCTTACTAAAGGAAACATGCCGTAACAAAGAAGAAACGAGGCAATAACATACAGATGGTCTAATAGGTAAGGATACTAAATTTTTTAATAAAATTTCAGTTTTGAAATTTGAAAATAGAAACTACTACAAGAGAGTTTATCTCTAATTAGGTCTAATAATACTTTAATCAAATTAATTAAAATATGATTTTAGATATCGATTAATTATTAAAAAAAAAAAAAAGAGCGAGAGACAAGAAGAACAAATACCCTATACTGCTTCCAATTGGGCTACAGCCGAATAAAGGTGCAGGCGGGGCCCCAGGAATGATTCATTCACCAGACTGACTACAAGCCAGAGAATTGACCCATAAACAGAGCTCATGGGCCAATATACTTGGGCAGCGCAACACATGGGTCATCCTCCACCAGCTCAACCCATAAAGAACCCCCTCTCTCTCGTGGCCCCAATAGCCCAATTAGGACAGGAATCCCAATCCTAGATAAGAGTGAATGAACCAAATCAAAATTTCATCGGGGCCGAGCTCACTTTCAAGATAGAATCAGTCATTGCTGCAGTAGCCTTTGAGGAAGCGGCTTCCAGTATTTCCTTGGCCTTGCTCAGAATGGTAAAATATATTCTCTTAGGCTTTGGTTTTCGGACTTGGTGAATACTGGCATTTCTAGCTTACTCAAAGGTATTTGCCGTTACCGCGTGACCATTAAACATAATCTTCCGCTGTGGTTTGCACCTGAGCATAAACCAGACCAAGCCCGTCAAGAACATTGAGGGTACACCCAAGCCCATCAAGAACGTTGTGGATTAAATACACCCCTGAAAATGATACACACGCACCGCCATAACTTAAGGAAAGGGTTTTGTATTTTGGCGTCCACTAGGAATGGATTCTAAAGAGATTACTGCTTGGACTTGGCATAAGTTTTAGAAAGTGATAGTAATGCTTGTCTGAGCTTGACCCATGCTCAAGATTAGATATAGTTGTGTGTCGTAAATTTAGTTATGGTTAAATTGAGTTTTGGCTTTAGAGAAATATATATATATATATATATATATATATAAAATATTTAATTTATACGACTTTAGCTTTTGGGTTTGAATGTCATATTAACATACAAAATAATTAATTATCATTTTTTTCATTATTTTAAACTTTTAAAGTTTATTGTCATTAAACAAAATATAATATAGTATCGTGTGATTAATTGTACTGCACAAATTGTGAGAGAGTATAAACATACCTGATAATTAATAACATCTAACTCCATTAATTTAAACCTTTGATATAGATGATAGTTACACACTTGTATCTTAATACCTTCTTTTAATTTTGTGTAAATACTCTATTGTTCAAAAATCTAAGTTAGCAATAAAATGTGTTAGTAATTATTTTATATCTTAACATCTTATGTGAATGATACCAATATAGCCACAGAGAAAATTGCTCACGAGAATATATATGAGATGTGTTGGTAAACATATCCACGTAGGGGTATTTTACTAGGGTTAAATTTCAATTAATTTTGAATTTGAAAGGGTTGATGGGATAACTCTCGTTACCCAGTAACTAACCCATGATCTCTCCCTCTCTCTATGAACTCCCATGTGGGTTAACATTTTCAATTTGAGTTTGAAAATGGATTAATTAACTTAGCACTTGGGAGAGAAAAGTGTATGAAGCAGTTTAGAGAATTGTCTTCCAACAAGAAAGAAAAAACACATTTAAGGGATTGAAAAATTTCGAGGAGAAAATTTTCTCGTCATTATAATTCATCGGACTTAGAGTTGAGGTATCGTGGTATCACAGTGATGGTTTGCATTATGTGATTATCATCTTGACTGTGCGATCTATTCGAGGGTTTTCACGATTAGCTGTTTGGTTGATTTTGAAAGCCCTACTCATCCAGATATTTGCCTGAAATTCATCCCTTTCATTTTTTCAAAAACATTGATCATGTTTCTGTTGTGTTTATGCACTAAATAAATCTAACATTAGTATTAGAGCGCCTTAGATTTATTAAATAAATTTTTAGAATTAATTCGGGTATAAAATATCAAGGGTATAAAATTTAGGATCCAGATTACGAATGAATTTTGTAAATCCGAGTATACAATGAGATTTTCCATGACCTAAGGAGAACATATATATATTTTATTTAAGTTTTGGACCACATTTGGATCATGAAATGTGAGGCCGAACCTTTCGGCCATTAATGGTACCCGAGACTTTAAACCTTAGATCTACCATGTCAGGCAACATTTTGATCTATGAAATTGGTTTAAATGTGTTTTATGTATGCTGATCTACTTTTTTATATATTAATTGTGGATTGTCCTCGCCAAAAATTATGTTTTGGCCGCAATAGAGAGTGTTTAAATCCCAAATTTGAAGCCTTCATAAAATCGAGTTAGGATGAATGGAGGAGGTTTGATTTTGATTTCCGGACAAAATCGGTCCTCAAAATCAGCCAAAAAATAGGTTTCTGGAAGCTGGGTCAAGAGGACCCGATTGTAGGGAATCGGGCAAAGAAGACTCGACCCAAATCCGTGGGCATGTGGCATGCACGCGTGAAGAGGCGCATGACACCTGCATGTGAAGGAGCATGAGGCTCACATGTGGGTGAGGTATATGAACTGGTCCAGGTGATCTGAGTCAATTTCGACCCAAATCTGCCTCCTGGCCTGTATCTCGATCCAGGACACGACCTAGACATGCGTGAGGGCACGTGGATGATGCACTGTGCGTCCGATGCATGTGCCAACATACAGCTGGCATGTGCAGTGCATGGAGAGCTACCGCTGGCGCGTAAGACTCCCAGCGGTGCATGAGGATCCTGTGGATTGTGTTTATCCACTTTTCTCAGGGTCCCATACTATTAAATGTGATTTGTTATGGGTTTTTATATATCGAATCCAAGTCTGGATGTAAGATGCGATTTCAGGTTATGATAGTATGGTCTCTGTTAACTCATAGACTCACTTTGGGGCCTATGTTCAAGTCATTTAGGATTGTTGATTTGTAGGGTGCATAAAATATAAGAATAAGCATTGATAGTCACTAATGTCTCTATGACTATTTCGAACATTGTCATACTAGATTTTTGTATGGAGGATAAACTGAATGGTGATAATTACGTTATTTGAAATTAGAAGATTTAGTTATCTCGAGGAGCAAGATCTAACTGAGATACTGAGGCATGTGATAACAGACCTCAGTGAGGGTACCACACCTTAGGCGAGATGGGATTAGGAGGCATTTCGTGCTTGAAAGAGGTAGGATCTCCAAGCTAGAGCAATCTTTTCAAGTAGCATGTACGACTATATGATCTCAATCTATAAGTAATATCCTATTGCGATATTGATTTGGTATGCTCTTAAAGAGCATTTTGGCTCCCGATCAACTCCTTAGCTAAGGATAATGATTTATAGGTTTATTAACTATAAAAGGAGACTAGATCATAACATAAAATGGTATCTCATACACAAGTTGAGTATGATCGCTTCTTTGAAGAATATGGGAGAGCCATTATTGAATGACATTCAGATGTTGGATGTGATTCAGTTTTTTACCTAGTTCATGGGAGACCATAAAACCCTATCTCACATAGGACGAGAGTATTCGTACTTTTACTAATGTGAGTAGGCATTGGAAGCTCGAGGATGAGTGTCTGGAGGCAAGTAGGCCACACTAGGGCCATGCTTATCTAGTTAAGTCGAGCAAGGTCTCCTAAGGTCCCAAAAACGAATGGTATAAGCGTGAGAAGAAGACTTGTGGTCCAAGGAAGAAGAAGTCATCCGAGAAATCTGACCATAAAGTACTAATGTTCAGGGAGAATGAGCTAGATAAGACCAAGGTGGAGTGCTATATCTATTATACACTTAGTCATTTTGCTTGTGAATATGACGAGTGGAATGTGTGTCCTTCTTCTTTGCGTGGTTTGAGCTTTGTCTCACTACTGTGATGCTTACTGAGTTCTCACCTTTGTGAAATGTAGACTCAAGAGCTAGCAATCACATAACTTGAGACAAGAGTTCGTACGTAAAGTTCTGCCGAGTGAGTCCTCATGCTAGGAGGATTTACACTCCAGATATACAACGGAACTTGATCTTAGTACTTTGTTTTGACCATCCAAGATATATTTTATAATTTGAAAATTCATTAATTTCTATTCATTATGCTAATTTTTGATTTGTTCTGCTTTTGTCTATGATAGACTATGTGCACAAGATGTTTTGTGCAATGGTCTTTCTTGTTTTTCTTCTATTGCCTTTATATCTGATTGCGTAAATAATGATGAATATATGACATAGTAAACATGGACTCATAGGGTGAGAGAGCATGAACCTATTAGTAGCGTGTGGTCTGTTAGGCCTACTAACCAAAGCCGAGTTAATCATATGTGAGTTTTGTCTAGATGGCAAAACTATAAGAAAACCTTTTGGTAAGACAATGAGAGCTGAGACTCCATTGTAATTGATCCACTCTGAAATTTGTGGCCTTGTTCATGAGAACCCGAAATGTAGTTGTGTATTTTATTATATTCATAGATAATTACATGCGTTTCGGTTACGTCTATCTGATTTCGCACTAGTCTGAGGTATTGGAATACTTCAAGAGGCATATTATCTAGGTTGAGAACTATTTAGATATGAGAGTGAAATCTTTCAAAACCGATCGGAGGCGCAAGTATTTGTCTAAACAACTTGAAAATCTCTATTTTGAGAAAAACATTATAAGATAGCTGACTATTTCTACTACTACTCAATATGGTGGAGTAACCAAGAGGAGGAACAGGATTTTGTTGGAGATGATGAGGTTGATGATGGCATAGACTAATTTGCCCATCTCCCATTGGGCAGATACATTATTAGTTGTAGTCTACGTACTCATTCGCATTCTATCAAAGTTCATCGTCAATATTCCATATGAGTTTTGTATAGGGAGGTAGCCTGACCTTTGTCATTTGAGTTAATAGGGTTGAGCAATGTATATTCACGATTTCTTACACTCACATGACAAGTTTGGCTTGCGAGAAAAGAGATATATCTTTATGAGATATCCAGAACACTCCAAGAGGTATGTGTGCTTAGGTAAGTGTACGAACAATACTGTCATTGAGATTGAAACTCGTGATGCCACGTTTCTTGAGAATAATTTCCCTTAGAGTGATGAAATTGATCAGTACTTTTCTTTCTATGAGATGGATGAGTCTAGTGGCTCAGTTGAGGCCAACGGTGGGACTCAAGAACTCGTTACGGATCTTAATCCGAGTGGAAGTGATCCATCTAGAGAAGAGGAGGTTCCCTTCTACTTATAGGAGCATTCATGGACACATACTTTAATGTCGTTTCCCAATTGAGATAAGTCCCTCATTGTTACTCCTAGGGATGATAAGGAGCGCAAAATAGTCTAGGAGGCTCTCAATGGTTCTGTGATGGACCATTGGATGAAGACCATGGATGAAGAGATGGAGTTAATGAGAATCAACAGGGTCTGGGGTCTAATCAATTTGTCTGACTATAGAAAGGTCATTGAGAACAAATAGGTTCTCAAGATCAAAGAAAAGCTGATGGATCGGTGCAGAGGTATAAGGCATGTCTAGTAACTAGGGGTTACACTAAGACTGGGGGCGAGATTATCTCGATCTGTATACTTTTAGCGATTGTTGTGGACAAGAATCAGGAGTTATATCAGATGGATGTTCAGACTATCTTCCTAAACGGAAGTTTAGATGAGGAGATCTACATGGAACAACCATCTAGTTTTATTCCTGTAGATCATGAAAATAAGGTCTGTCAACTTGGAAGTCAATATACAACCTTAAGTATCTATCCAAGTAGCGATACTTGAGATTTTACAAGGAGATGATATTTTATGATTTTGTGATAATCGAGGAGGATCATCACATGTACCTTATACGTTCTTCTGACTCCTTTTGTGATCAGGTCCTTATGTGTGGATGGCACTTTGTTGATTAGAAACAACAGAGAGTATCTGATGACCATCATGACGTGATTGTTGTCAAATTTTGATATGAAGGACATGTGTAAGGCTCAGTTCTTTCTTGGAATTAAGATCTGAGGGATTACTTAAGACATGTGTTAGCTCTTTCACAAGAGTCCTACATCAGGGAGATTCTTGAGTGTTTCGGGATAAGCGATTACAACCCTGTAAATTCTCCCACAACTAAAGGTAAAGGCCTAACTCTTGACATATTGTTTTAAAGCTCATGAAAAGATAAGGAAGACGAGTAAAATCCCTTATCCTAGTGCAATAGACAGTTTAATGTTTGCAATATTATGTACATGTCTAAACGATTGTTTTGCAGTTAGACAGGTAAGTAGGTATCAATTGAATCCTGGAAGAGATCAATGGAGAGAAGTGAAAAGGATTTTAAGCCATCTCGAGAGAACTACGGACCTCTCCTCATGTTATGGAGGAAGTGATTTGCGTCTTGTTAGATATTAAAACGTGACTACGGTGGTGATCTGGATGGACGCAAATCGACATAGGTTTTTGTTGTCATGTAGAACAGCAAGAAGCAAACCTTTGTATCTCTATGTACAATAGAGGCTGAGCTTGTGGAATGCTCAATGGTAGCTCAGAAAAGTGTTTAGCTTTGGAGATTTCCAGATAACTTAGAAGTTATGACAGATAGTGGGAGTTCAATAATGATTTATTGTAATAATCAGGCCGCCATTGGCTATACTTAAGACCTTAAGTATCACAGTACGACCATACACATTGATATCTAATACCACTTTATGAGAGACATCGACGAGAAAGGCGAAGTAACAATTAAGTACGTTTCTACACAGTATGGTGGCTGATCCCTCCATCAAACCCATTGCAAGAGATTAGTTTGTGAGACATATGGAATCATTGGGCTTATGTGTATTTTGATATTTCTTACTATGTACTGATGATGCTTATTATTTTATGTGTATATAACACATGTGTATTATTTAGTTACTTATTTGTTGCACTTATTTAATTGCTATATATTCCAAGATATGTTGTGGTAAAAGATATGTCAGGCAGGTATGGTCGACTCTCTCATACGAGTGACCACCTCTAACTCTAAGTGATCGGGAATGAGATAGTTTTTAGTTACAAAAGCCTTTGAGAGTAACCCTACTAAGTCACCTTGATGCGTGTTCAGGATGAGGTTATATTCGATGTGACCGATATAAACATACCTATATCCATATTGCCTGTATATAATTAGGTTTGAGATCTTAGTTATTATCTACGATTTGTAATATTGTCTCTAAATTACTCTCTTAGAGATTTCTGGGTACAGTCTTTTGTGTAGATTAAGTCTCATACTTGCAAAGTGTTAGAAAAATCTGATATATGTCCTTTTTGAGAGATTTGGGAATAACATTATGGCACATATTTCATACCATGTGTGATAAGATGACTAAGAATGGTGAGAGATATGTTACATGAGACAATTATATAATCTTTATCCTCGTACCCCATTATGTAAAACTCGAGATCTATTAGGTGGGATCTCTTATACCCTTATTACTTTCGGCTATTTCTAAAAGTTTTGATTCAATGTTTATTAGTTTAGTCTGTTTACTTATGGTCCGAAAAATAAAGCGAGGTCTAAGGGGCAGGTCTAGGAAAGTAGCTGAATTGAGACTGACAGATTAAAGTTTGGGAAAGGGAAAACCAATTAACATTATATCATTGTGATATATTTACCGGGTACCTTATTATATTTGTCCATATTAAGATGTAAACATAATAGTGGATACACAGTCAGTCATTGAGGATCACTTTTGATGAAGAAAGTGGCTAAATGAATGTAATTGCATTGAGTTTGAGGTATAACAAGATATTTTTGGTACCAACGATGGCTTCTTAGTGATCCTAATAGGTGCATCGAGAAGTTTTTACTTGCAGGTACTTATCGGTCACACGACGTCCAATCCTGAATGAAAGTCCAGTAGGGTGATATATTAGTTCGCATGAGTTGTGATCTTATAACGGATGTAAAATATCCTCGTGTACAAATGGGAGATGTTGAAAAATATACCCACATAGGGGCATTTTATGAGGGGTTAAATTTCAATTAATTTTGAATTTGAGTTTAAAAATGGATTAATTACCTTAGCACTTGGGAGAGAAAAGTGTATGAAGCAATTTAGAGAATTGTCTTCCAATAAGAGAGAAAAAAACACATTTGAGAGATCGGAAAATTTTAAGCATGAAATTTTCTCATCGTTATGATTTATCGAACTTACGATTGAGGCATCGTGGTTTTGTGGAGATTGTTTGTATGACGTGATCATCATCTCGACCATATGATCTATTTGAGGTATTTTGCGGTTTGCAGTTTGGTCGATTTGGGAGACCCTACACATCGAGGTATTTACTCAAAATTCACCCCTTTTATTTTTCTGAAAATATTGATCATGCTTCCATTGTGTTTATGCATTAAATAAATCTAATAAGATGGTTCCTTAGGCATGGAAAGCTCTAAACAAGGACATGTTTGGTGATTATCCCTTGGTGGACTCATTTATCATTGCTAATCCTAATCTTGGTCAAATCTCACAGTTCTTCTACCTATATGGAGATGGTTATGGTGTTCCACAGAATTGGACTAAGGGCTATCTCATCTATTCACTATTCGAACTGGAAGACTAATTAATGTTCTACTTTGGCTTGGATTTTGAGATCCAACTTCTTGGATTGTACTTTAAAGCTGGCTTGTGCTTCTTCTTCTTTCTAATTATTTCAAAAAACTTCTCTTTGAGGCTTGCGCTAAGCTAGGGCATAACAAAAGGGAAAAACATTTTATAGAACTATTTATAGAAAATTGTAGTGATAACTTTTTATTAAAATTTGTTGCATTTTTCTTCAAATATTTTTTGTTACAAAAAAAAAAAACCACCTTTTTTTTTTTAAAAAATATTAGATCTTGGTCCAAGTAGATGAGCATGGACATTTAAATTCCCTATGCGAACTCTAATTTAAATATTATTTTATATTTTATTTTCCTTCAAGTTCACCGTCTTTATATATATATATATATATATATATATATATATATATATTCTTGAATATAATCAATCCCTCGTTTTAACTTTTGTTGGAGGTAAGTTTTGGCTCTATAAATCCAGCTCCTTGCAACTCGAACAGGTGCTAGATAAGGAGGCTTGAAATCTGTAAAAGACCACTGGAGGGTGCTCCAATAAAAGAGACTCTGGCGCTCAAGTTAGAAAGAGCAATTTCAAAAGAATAAACAGACAGAGAGGATGAATCTCCATGTGACATTTGTGTGTTTTGTGTCAAATTTAGAGGACTTACCTGACTTGTTGTATCGAGAGCTTTTATACGATATCCATCTTAGAGTCATATGATCTTGGGATGTCACAACCCTAGTTTCTACATGAGATGATCTATGGATTCCGTATCCTAAACATCAAAGATTTAAAATTGTTATTATTTAGCAAATTGGATTATACGAGGAGATTCTTTCCCTTATCAATTAGAACCTCTAGTGTTTCCATCCTTATCTAAGGGATACATTTTGTACTAAAATAGAAAACTTAGTCAATGGTGAGATTTAGTTGAGTGTTACTTTCTAGAGGTTGAGGCGTTCCGATCCTTAAGTACTCAGTAGTCGTTAGTCAAATGAGAGAGAGAGAAAGTTGTTTGGTTCTGTTGAGTGCACTTGTAGAATGAATTGTATAAAACTCACTAAGGGCCAGCCGAATAGCAAGAAGGATACCATGGAGTTAGACTCATTCCGAAAGTCGAGGTGACGAAGACCCGTTCAGCGTGATAGATCCAATCGGTGGAACAAGGCGATATATGCCCATTTGCACTTAAGCGTATTAAATATATTGAATCATAGGCCTTATACCAACTATTGGACGTACCCTGTACCATGCAGTGAGCCTTTTGAAGTGAGTCCCATCATTCACCCCGGACTCATGGTATCGTTTTGTGAGAAAGGCACCATGAGTGATGACTTTACCAAAAAGGTGCCAAACTTTTAATGCAACGAGCATCCTTTTAATTTTCATGAACCGTCTTTAGTGGTCCTTTAAAAGCCATGCATCTAGATGTCTTACGTACTTTGCATCTTCGCCTATGAACAATCCTCTTGTCTGGTGAAAGTTTTGTAAAAGATGCCAAAGGGTTCATCTTCTTCTTATCAAAGCATCAACGAGGTTCACAGCATGATGATAGCTCTAGGAGGTAATTTGCATTGGTAATGCCCACTGACAGAGACATGGTGAATAGGGCGCCCGATTGTTACGTCCCCATGTATAGGTAAGTCGTGAAATACAGAGTGAAAGTCCCGTATATAAGCCCGCTTGTAGAGGTGATGCACTACTGGAGGGTCTACCCCACTTTGCTTATTCCCAACACTTAGCGTTTTGTGGCTGCAATAATTTCCCTATTAGGATTTTGTTCCTTTCGCTTTGATATGGAGATCTTAGTGATTCTTTTTTTGCCAACACGATATAAGGAGCAGGGCTTTAGTTGGTATCGATTGCAGACTCGTCTAGACTCCCACCGGAAGTTTTACAACAGCAAATCAAAAGACAAGTTCTGGGTGCAGAAGTATTTCTTCATGACGTTCTTGAATAGGGACCTTTTACTTGTGTTGCAAAATACGAAAAAGGAAATATTGTTGAGGGGAAAGTTTCTGCTTCCCACTCGCCATTCTCAGGTTTTTAGATCTGTCAAGCATTACTGTGAGTTTACTTATCGAAACATTTGGGTGGACTCGCTTATGGATGATCAAATGCTACTTTTGGCAAGTTTGTTGATTGATAATAGAAAGAAAATTGTCAGGCCTATCTTGTTAGAGCAGAAAGAGAAAAAACTGGTCAACAATTTGAAATTAGTGGAGCATTCTATTTTGGATGTAATTTCAACCGATAAGGACGTGAGACCGATTGCTAAGAGGCCACGTGATCACGCTGAGGGGCATCCTAAGGGGGGGCTATCAAAGCCAAAGACAAGGAAAACCTAGGTGCTTGAGTCTCCCGAAGAGGAGGGGCCATGCAAAGGGGCTAAGGAGCACACATCTCCAGTCGTGTTGAGGTGTTCTGAGGAAGAAGATGATCAGGGGGAGGCTGAAGGGCGTTCGTCTCCTATTATATCAAGATGTTCTTTGTTGGCGAGAGTGGGGGCAAAGGGAGTAGGAGTTCGATTGCTTGGTATGTCTTCCTTTGTAGAGGGTGCTAGAGAGGGTGTTTCGGTCGAAGAAGCTCCAGATGCAGAGGTGCCCATGGGTGCAGCTGCCTCATTAAGAGCGGGTCCCTCAGTGGGGTCTCATATTCCTGTTGCGCACATGGGCAAGGCATCCGCTCAGTCTACTGTAGAGTTATAGAGCCCTCATTACGAAAAAACAGAGGAAGAGGGATTTCCCCTGTTCATTTCCATCAAGCATTTCAATCTCCAAAAGGACAGGCAAGAGGAGGTATCCAATGTTGTCTATATACGAGGTTAAAGATTTGATTGCGTTGATGCCGAAAGGAAGTTTCGACTGGTTGAACGGTTTGACTTTCGAGATCCTAACTTAGAATTATCGAAGGTATCTCCCAAATGGGTGGACAAGACCCTTCCATTTCATTGCTTGACAGTACTGTTCTAGTCGAAACTTAACCTATTTAGTTTTTCATTTTGATTGACTAGTGTAATTTTTCCTCAGACTGTAGTTTTGACGAAACTCTAGAGACAATAGACGAAGCAGTCGGAAAAGTAGGTCAATCATTTAGAAAATCAGATCCTATCATTATAGGATGCTTTGGAAAAGAGAATTGTCTAAGTTGAGAGCATCTTTAGTGCCTTGCTGACTAAGAAGGATGAGCATATTAGGTTTCTAGGAGAGAAGTTGGCATAAGCCGAAAAGTGATGCGAAGAGTTAGAAGCCGAATGGCGCATTCACAGTGGTAGCTTGATAACCATAAAGACATTGGTATAGTTGCGGGATGAGTCCCTTCAGGAAGCTAAGCAGAGGATATCACTTGTTGAAGAGTTCAGTCTAACCCTCAGGCATTCCCAATGTAGGCTACTAGAGAGACTAAGATGTGTTAAGTCAATAACCCATGAAGCAGGGATATACAAGGCTCTACCCCCTTTGGAGGGGATGATTAGTCAGATGGTGATAAGTCAAAGTCTTGTCTCCATGGCTCTAGAACGTGTCGGGTCGGCTACAGTTCTAACGGTTGCAGAATCCTCTTCTCGAGAGGTCTTGATGCTTCCTCTCCCCTGACCTAGTGTGATTTTGTAACTTCGTTTAGAAGACTTTTTGTTGTTTGACGTATTTGTCATTTTGTAAAAGTCCTTTTTAGTAGAATGCATATTTTTCTTAGCATATTCTTTATGTGTCTTACTGACAATCTCTTGAGTCAATTGGTCTATAGCATACCACTAGTATATCTAGAAGTGTACGCTTTCGCTAGAAGGGCAATTCAATTGAGACATGATCATACTAGATATTGGGTTTTATCGGTCATTTCGAAAACTTAGATAACGGTGCTTCAATGGAGAGGAATCGACTGGCATGACATCAGTTTGCTTGGGATGGGGATCCCATCAGTAGATCATGGCGATACAAACCCAATTAAAGCGACACTGGTTCATTTGGATAAACAGATTTCATCAGTGGATCGAGACGACATGAATTCATTCAAGGACATCGATTTCTTAAGAAGACGGGATGATAAAGGTCCGTTCAGAGAGATAGATTCCTTCGCTAGGACGGGGTAGTAGAGACTCATTCAAGGAAATAGATCTCTTCGATAGGATGAGGCAATAGGGGCCTATTCGGAGAGACAGATTCCTTTGATAGGACAGGGCGACAAGGGTTCATTTAGGGAGATAGATCCCTTTGCTAGGACGGGACAACAAAGACCCATTCGGGGAGATAGATCCTTTCAATAAGACGGGACGACATAGGCCCATTCGGGGAGATAGATCCCTTCGGTAGGATAGGAGACAAAAGCCCATTCAAGGAGATAGATCTCTTCGGTAAGACAGAGCGATAGAGGCTTACTCGAGAAGATAGATGCCTTCGATAAGACGGGACGACAAAGACCTGTTCGGGAAGGTAGATCCCTTTGGTAGGACGGGGCGATAGAGGCCCATTCAGTACGCAATCATGTATTTTCATAGACAGAAATCAATTTTGAATAGATTGAATATGAGCACAAAGAGAGCTATTCACTAGATAAAAAATGTCCGCTGAGAGGAAGGTAATAGATTTTAATCAAAAAAGAGACAGAGAACACCAGGCCATAAGTTGGAAAGGCACAAGTTGGAATGTAGGGCTCGTGTAGGAGCTATAGGTTATGGATCTGGAGGATCACTCCATCTTGCCTATCGTGCGATAGTCTACTGACCATCAGTTCACTTGGTTCGTTTCCTTTTGATAGAACGTGTCGATCAAGAGAAGACATGTTTTTCCTTTCTTTACTAATGAATGGTTGTAACTTTCCACTTCGAACCAAGAATTCCAATTCATTTTTAAGTTTTTTGCAGTCGTCGATCGTATGTCCATAGTCCCGGTGGTAGTATTTTGATTTTTCCCTTTTCGGATTATCTTCGGTGGGACGAGGTGGTCATCTTACAAATGGTTTGTTTCTGATTTGAAAGAAGACCTGGTTGGGGGCCTCGCTCAGAGGGGTGTAAGTACTAAACTTTTGTTGGCGTAGAGAGCTCGATCGATTCTATTTGGTGTTAGCTGTTGGGGCGATCGGCTATTCTCTTTTCGAGATAATCGATTCTTCCATCATTCAAATGTTTCGGCATTCTCAGCTGCAATGTATTTTTCAGCACGGGCATAGAACTCATGGTAAAGGGAGGATTCTTTGTGATTGATGTCTTCATTCTTGATGGGCGCAATCCAGTAAGAAGCGAAAATTTAAATCTGGAACCTTCATTATCTCTGTCTTGAATTTTTCCAAGAAATCTCTTAAAGGCTTGTCATCTTTCTGCTATAACGATAGTAGCGAGGTGAAGTTCCATTTGGCTCTTCAACTAATTACAAAGTGTGATTTGAACTGTTGACAAAGCTGAGAGAAACTCTAGATGCTAAGCGGTGGAAGAGAATTGAACCATATTAGTACATTACCCTTGAGGGTGGCAGGAAAATGCTTGCATATAGAGGTGTCCATCATGTCCCGTGAGATCATCATCGTTACGAAGTGAGCTGTGTGATCATGAGGGTCGATCGTTCCATCGTACCTCTTCATGGGAGGCAAAAGTATATCTTGAGACACTGGTTCTGAGGAAATCTTTGGATTGAAAGGTGACATGGCTGAAGGGTATAAAGGTAGATCGTTTCTTCTGGCATTCACCCATTTGATCTCATCTACAATGAGTTGCTTGATTTATTTTCTCAGGTCATTCAGATCCTAGGGAGATGTTACTAATGGTCCATGGTCTAATCGAGGCATGAACCTCTGTGGGCATGCTTATCCTGATCCCCTTGAAGAGGATTGGCCCTCGGATCTCACGGCATAATTAAGAGCTTCTAATTGCTTGCTCATATCTTGGGTCTTGGATTCTAGCCTGTTTACCTAAGGCTAACTGACTTGTTCTTGGGGCACCAGCACAGAAGCCATAGCTAGGCATTCCTAAGGCATAGGTTGTGGGACTTGCTTCGAGCGAAGAGGTTGAACATGAGCGGGAGGATTATCAATAGAGCGAGTAGGCGCTATAAGAAGGGCTATGCCAGTAGGGGTAGCAGTATGGCCATCCACGGCAGATGCAGCCTTTGATGCAGTTTTGGTTATTCATTTTGGAGGCATATCGGTCTAGTAATTCTAAGAACTCAAAAAAGATTCTCTAGTCTGTTTTTCCACAAATAGAGTCAATCTGTTAGAGGTGGGTCTTAATTCCATAAATTCGACTCTTTGTGACTCGAACAGGTGCTCAATGAGGAGGATTGAAACCTGCAAAAGACTACCAGATGGTATTTCGATGTAGGAGGTTCTAACGCTTAAATCAAAACGAGCAGTTTTAGAAATAATAACAGATAGAGAAGATGGGAGGGCGGATCTTCCTGTGACTTTTGTGTGTCTTGTGTCGAGTTCAGAGGATTTACCTGACTTGATATATCGAGAGTTTTTATATGATATCCATCTTAGGGTCGTATGATACCGGGGTGTCACAATCTTAATTTTCTTATAAGATGTCTAAGGATTCTGGATTCTAAACGTCAAAAATTTAAATTTGTTATCATTTAAGAAATTGGATTATACAGGGAGATTTTTTTCCTTATCAATTAGATCCTCCATGGTTTGCTTCCTGATCTGGGGGGATACGTTTCGTACCAAAATAGGAGGTTCAGTCAATGGTGAGATTCAGTTGAGTGTTACTTTCTAGAGATTGAGGCATTCGGTTCGTTAAGTACACAGTAGTTGTTAGTTAAATGAGAGAGTGAGAAAGACAGTCGTTCGGTCCTACTGAATACACTTGTAAATTGAATTGTATAACCTCACTGAGAGCTAGCCAAATAGCGAAAAGAATACCATAGAGTTAGACTCATTTGGAGAGTTGGGCGACGAAAACTCATTCAGGGAGATAGATACTATCGGTGAAGTAGGGCGACATAGGCTCATTTGCGCTTAAGTGAATTGAATATATTGAATCATGGGCCTTATATCAACTATTGGACGTACTCTGTACCATGCACTAAAACTTTTGAAGTGGGTCCCATCAACTTCGATACATTAATCTGCTTTTAGCTATTAATTTTTCTCTTTTTTCTATTTTTATCAGCTAATTTGCTCCTTTTTTTTTTCAATTAAAACAGATCTTCAGCTCTTAGATTGGGTCCAGAGTCAGTCACCTCTTACATTCGGTCTTCAAAGCCACTTGAACTCGTTGTTCTTAGTCCTATGTCCTAACATAGAGAGAGAGAGAAAGAGAGAGAGAGAGAGAGGGAGGGAGGGAGGGAGGGAGTAGTGATTGATAAGAAACTAGCATGGAGATATTTTTTCTTTGCATGATTTTCGAAGCCATGGGAAGAAAACTCATGTCCATAAGATAAGGTGGTTAACATTTCTGGTCATGCTTGTGTTGCGTATGGGAAAGGACTATTTTTGGAATCCGGTAACATTCGATCATACTTTTCTATTTCTAAAAGGTAATGACGCCAAATAGATCTGCAAGAGCCATACGGCTGGTTTTAGTATAGTCCTCTCGAGAATTTATTAATTTATACCCAAAAGAAGAGCTTATTTTTATGCATTTTGTTTACTTTGACACAAAGGTGAATCAAGAAACTACTCTTTAATTCCTTGACCCTCCAAAAAAAGTTAAAAGAAAAATGGAAATTATTTTTTTATTCAATTCCACTCAATAGAAAGTTTTAAAAAAAAAAATTTGAAATTCTCAAACAATATTTTTTTTTCAAGAAAACAAATATCAACATAAGTAAGATGGAAAGAATTTTAAAAGTATATATTAGTGGAATAAATTTATTAATACATTATGCTAAATATAGTTATTACAATATAGTTTACAATTTAAAATTAGGATTATTACAAATGAAGAAAAATATTTTACAACTAACTATTAAAACACTTATGACTATAAGAGAAAAATATATTAGAATACTTGGCTATTTATAGGGTCAAAAGGGTTAGATTAAAAGCCCCTCTTAGCTGCTGCAGAAGAGAAAGTTGCCCTATCCTTTCTATCAAGAGGCTGCAGGCCAAACTCGGAGTAGAATGAGCCACTCAAGAATGTCCTCTTTTGAGGTGCAAATGAGATGGAGGAATAGGTTGTACACAGCACCCATGGGATGTATGATATAATAGCGAAGGGCTTAATTTTGGAGTACTCCTTTCATCCAACTTGAATCGATGACGTAAGAGAAGAAAGCATTTGCTCATGACAAGAGATGGTTTGGCTAAGTAGCAAGTCATTATCTTGATTTTAAGGTTCCCATGTGACTTGTGGGTTGTTTGATATAGACCCATGAAGATGCATGTGTTTGGGAATGGTTGAACTGAATGCGAAAGGGAGACATTTGCTTTCCAGATTTTGCTTTTTTGCTCCTAATTATTTCAGATAAAATTGCAAAAATATTGACGGATCAACCAAATAATATGGTACTGATCTTGTCATGTTTGTTTCTGGACACGAGATCTTAGTTTGATAGTATCAAATATCCTAGATATATATATATATATATATATATATATATATATTTATTTTTCATGTGTGGCTAAGTCATTGTCTTGATCTTAAAGCTCTACTGTGACTTGTGGGTTGTTTGACATGGACCCATGAAGCAGCATGAGTGTGAGGGAATGGTTGAACTGAGGTTGCAAAATATTGGCGTATCAACCGAATAATATGGTACTGATCTTGTCATGTTTGTTTCTGGACAAGAGATCTTAGTTTGATAGTATCCAGTATCCAGTATCCTAGATATATATATATTTCATGTGTGGCTAAGATTATTTTTGGGCAGTACAATCTCTCTCTATTCGGTACTGATCTATATATATATATATATATATTTCATGTGTGGCTAAGTCATTATCTTGATCTTAAAGCTCTACTGTGACTTGTGGGTTGTTTGATATAGACCCATGAAGCAGCATGAGTGTGAGGGAATGGTTGAACTGAGGTTGCAAAATATTGGCGTATCAACCGAATAATATGGTACTGATCTTGTCATGTTTGTTTCTGGACAAGAGATCTTAGTTTGATAGTATCCAGTATCCTAGATATATATATATATTTCATGTGTGGCTAAGATTATTTTTGGGCAGTACAATCTCTCTCTATTCGGTACTGATCTTGTCATGTACAATCTCTCTTATTTCACGTGAATACCATGAAAGAGAGAGAGAGAGATGATATAGTCCCTATCTATTATGTTCAGATGCTGACTAAGGTATGGTTTCCATTGAGCAGCTGCGATCATATTTGGTTGGTCTTCCCTTCAAAAATTTTATATATCTGAAACTATATGAGAGGGCTCTATGAATTATTCGACAAAATAGAATGAATAAAATAAAGAATAAACAAAATAGAAAGAGATAGAGAAAAGTTTAATATTATTCAATATGTTTACAACTATATAAAAGGACTCTATATATAGACCCCAGAACCCCAACTTTAACGATGAAAGTATTCTCTAATTATTAAGTTTATTAAAAATAGAAAATATCTCTATTTATACACCACACAAAAAAATTTGAGTCAATGGACATTGAATTTAACATTAATAAGATTGATAAGGTTTTAAAAATGGTGTTAACTGTTGGAAAATAAATTTAATGTTTAGATAGAAATAAAATGACTATTAATATGAACAGATATTATTGAGAAATTTGAAAAGTCAATTCATATTTAAATTGTGGTGGTGGGTGTCAACCAAAAAAAATTTAAATAACCAACTTCACACAACATGAGTATAGGGCGAGTAGGGTCGTCTCTTGAGGGAAAGCCAGATTTACTTCTTCTAAGAAAAGAAATATATGGGATAGAAAATTAACTAAACTAACTAATTATTTCAAAAAAAGAAATAATTAATTCAAAACAAATGAATAGTTCAAAATTAGAAGAATAAAAATCAATAGAAAATCAAACTTCTAATCAAAAGAATTATATCCACATTAATTCATTTAATTGATTATCAATATGAAAATGAACTCAACAAATTACAAATAAATTAGTTATAGTTATTCATCAATCGTCGAATAGCCAATCTCTCTTTACTTTGTTTGTAAGGAAAACTCATTGATAATTTTCCTAATCAAATGACAACCTTAAAGAAATTCACAGGATTTAGTGTCTTGACAGCATTAAAAACTAAAGAAATCTAATTCTAATTAATAAATATATAAGTAGATTTATTTAAATTAGATTATTTAAATCCATAATATTGATTAGACAGTTTGCGAGATGATGAAATTATGTCATATATCACTATATTAAAACAAACAAATAATTATGAATTTAATGCTTTAATTGGTTGTAAACTATTTCAGAAATATCAAATATAGGCCAACTATTCAAAAAAATCTAAAACATTCATAAATACTAGAACACAAAAAAAAAAAAAAAAACATCTACAAATTATTAGACAATATAATCAATTAAATTTCACAATTATAAAAATTCAAGATTTCAATAACTCTTTAACAATGTTTTGAAACCCAAACCGCAATATAAATCGGTGATACCAAGGGTCAATGGGTCCGGACCAAATGAAAAAACTAGATGATATCATGTTGAGGTCATAAATAAATTTAAATTATAATATATTAATAATTTAAAAAAATCAGTATATTTAATCATAAATATTTATCAACTCATGTTCAAAATATAAACTATTAATAAGATATAATTCATTTATTTAAATATCATATATCATTTAAATGCATCAAAGCCTAATTCAAATGATAGGGTTGAGTACATTAGAATCTAGTTTAAATAATAAGAAAAGTCCAATGAAGAAAGAAAATAAATAAAAACATGACTCTTTTAAAGCATTCATTTCCCAAGATCCTTGGAAAGTAGCTTGCCTAAATGAGTAGTTCTAATTGCATAAGAATGCAAAGTTGATTGAATGCAACACAAAGCAAGAAATGCCATGGTATCCAAAAGTGTGAGGATAAGAAGACAATGATTGAGACTTTCTAATAACTCTATCATATATCTCTTTTAGTTACACAATGAGCCAACAACCTTTTCACAAAAGTGTACCATGCTTCGGTCCAATTGCTCAACCATCATACAATATCAAAATTTCTCTTCAATCAAAATCATCTACCACTATTTTACCTTGACATCATAAGCTATGTAACATTCATATCATGATTTCTAAATTATCAAGGTTTAAGTCTAAGAAAAGTTACCTATGGCCACATTTGGATTGATCTAGGTCTCCTCATTAATTATCATATAAATTCTCATTTGAGTTCTTAGTGGGGGAATATTGAGGAGGAGTGGCCATTGTGTTGCTCCCAGTCTCCATCGATGGAGCGGTACCAACTAACGGTATAGGCACGTTTGATTGACCACTCCTTGAGCCACTCGGGTAGTCTCAACTCGATTGGCCTCCATGTCTACCTAAGCTCAATTCAGGACAGGCATTATAGAAATGTCCTTTCTTCCAACATTGGTAGCATTTTCGAGGTCCCTTGCAAGAGTCGAAGTGAAATTTATTGCAATTCATGAAAGAATCTTTTCTACTCCCTGTTGACTTGCTTCCGAACATGGCATTAAAGGTGGGACCACTAGAATTTAGTGGCCGTTGAATTTATGGAGTGCCAACGAAGCCGAAAATTGAAACACTACTATAGGGGCCTGTGCTTGTACACTTCTTTTGGGGCCTTGGCCTGAAGTGAATCCAGATCCTTTCTTTCTTTTATCATGCCTCTCTCTAACTTTCCCCAACTCAATCACCATTTTTTCGATCCGCAAGGTCAATTACAACATATTCTTCTATGTATGGGCTTCGGTCACTAACATCTTCTCCCTTATATTCATATTCAAGCCTGCTTTAAACTTAACACACAAGGACTCTTTAGAGTTGACAAATTCTGGAACATTTGTGGATAGCTCCTTGAGCTCTACCTCATATAGATCACTATTTTGTTTCCTTTCACCAAACTAAAAAATTTCTCCTACTTTTGGTCTATATAAAAATGGGTGTAGCACTTCTTGTTGAGTTCCCTAAGGAATTGATACCAAGTTAGAGGAGGAAAAGATCTAGAAGGAGGAACTGGTGGGGGAACTAAGGCTTGATGTGGCTTGCAACCGAGCTCTATAAGCATTCCACTACTTCATCACCTATTGAAAGGCAGCAAAGGGAGGAGTAGGGATCCCAGTTCGAAGAGCTGGGTGCATCGGTGTCAAAGGAGGCGTATGTGAAGATGATATGGCCTCGAGTTGAGAAGGTGGAGTAAGAGGCATCTCATTCAAACTCCTCATTTTTTATCTAGGAGATATAGAACTAGGAAAAAAAAATCTAAACTTAACAAATATAATAGGAATTAAACTACACGATTAATTGTGTAGAAATAATATTCCTAACTTTTTAGAACTTGTAAGAGATTTTAAAATCAATTAGAGCACTTTGAACATCAAATTTTTCAAAATAGTTTGAAAATAACTAAGAACCTTTAAAATACTTAGAAAAATTCTCAAACGTTTTAATACATTCTCAACTAAAAAACGTAAACTCAGATACTAATAAAATTGTCACGCTCCAAGTCTCGAATCGAGTATATGACAACTATTGTATTATCCTAAAATATAGATAACCCTAACCTGTACACTAAAGTACCGCAAGACATTTATCGATATCTATCCATTTTTTCAAAATAATTTATCAAATCCAAATAAATTAACATGCATTAATCGCACAACCAAAAGACCAACTGGGCCTGTCCTTGTTTAAAACATGCATGCATAGGGGCAGCCCGTCCATTCCAATCAAATCCATAGCGTTGCACATACGTGTTTTGAAAATGAGAAAAACAGATCAAATTAGTGAAACAAAAAATTAGGAAAACATAGTTAGGAATCTGAAATAAATTATTCATAGGAGATGTCAACAGATGTCTGAAAGTAGTTGACAAAATAGCTTCACTAAGGAAGAGATTTTCGACTAACCTCATAGATTAGTCAACACTCAGCACAAGAGTAGAGAAGAACAATCACATAATAAGGGGAAACAGCTCATTACTAATATGAGGATAAAGGTATTACTCAAGCAAGCAAGTTAGATACTTAATGTTGAAAACTTAGGGTTGACCAGCTCTCCAGAGACTAAGTACTTGAAAATATAGATTTTTGAAATATTTAGAAAATGGGAATAAAAAATGTCAGTATTTATTCCCTACATATCAATTAAATTAAAACCTATTTTTTTCAAATTTTTCCAAGTCATTAACCCTTCGATCAAAACTTATCTAAAATTCAAAACTAAAATTTTGTACTTTAAAAGAAGAGTTGACTTTTTATTCTTAAAAAATTAGATTTTGAAATATTTTTTATTGAATCTAAATAGGGAGTATTTGCTTATTTATATGTAATAACTCTAGTAAATGAAAATGTAAAAATTGTACACTTACTTAAATGATATTTACTAAGGAAATAGAGACCTCTTACATTGTACAACAATCCATTACCTTCACATAATTGACTATTGCATTACACTATCACATTAGCCGACTAAATGAGTGACTATGTTGACACTTTACACATTCAACCTACACATAGTTTAAGATAGTCGACTAAACCATCTTGTTAGCCAATAGAGTCCGAGCATGTATAGCACAAACATTGACATAGTCGACTAATTTTTAAATCTAGCCAACTAGATATTGACATAGTCAACTAATCTTAAAATCTATCTAACTAAGTTCAAGGAAACACTAATTTTAGTCAATCACTTTTCAAGTCTAGCCTACTAAACCTATATGTTAGCCAACTAAATCATTATGTTAGCCAACAGAGTTCAAAGATGCATTAGCACAGTCAACTAAACATTAAATCTAGCCAACTAAAGACCATCATAGTTGACTAAGTCTATGAACCTATTGACTAAAACTCTCCAATCTTAGAAAAATATCAAATATGACAAAACTATCGACTAACTCTTAAAACATGTCGACTAACGACCTCCACACTTAGAAAACATTTTGGTTTCTGACAAGGCAGTCGACAGTCTAATTGTTCTAGTCGACAAAGCCCTAAGATATACTTGAAAATAGCCGACTAAAATTACATGTCTGTCAACTAAAACTATTTAGACTTAGAGAAATTTTAGAACTCTGACAAAACTCTTGACTAATATTCTATAAACCACAAGTAGCCTAGTGAGCTAATCAAAGAGGATTGTCGACTATTGG
Source organism: Dillenia turbinata (assembly GCA_037126225.1). Classification (NCBI taxonomy): domain Eukaryota; kingdom Viridiplantae; phylum Streptophyta; class Magnoliopsida; order Dilleniales; family Dilleniaceae; genus Dillenia; species Dillenia turbinata. Next base: position 4,083,696 of record JBAMMX010000021.1, on the reverse strand, counting down.
CCTTCAGAGTTAGAAAACTTTTCTGGCTTTTGATGAAACTATCGAGTGACACCAAAGAGATGTCGATTGAAAACTTAAGAACCAAAGAGACAATTTTAGTCGACTAAATAAAGTAAGATGTCAACTAATGAAATCCAAAAACTGCATAGTCGATAAGTTCGAAACATTAGTCAACAAGAAAATCAATAAATCTCAATCTTACACCTAATTGACAAACACAGAACACCAGTTGACTAAATATGTTAGTCGATAAAGACTTAAGTTTACTTTGCACTTAAATGTCTAAAACTCTCAATTGCCAACCAATATCTTAGCACTTTCAACTAAGGAAGCAATGTTAGTCAACACATGATTAAGGTTAGTCTGCACACTATAGTTTTAAACATAAGTTAGCTGACTAAGAAATTAAGACTTTTGACTAAACAAAAATATTAGTTGACAGAGAGTTAAGGGATGTCAACTAAAGCATTGAAAAGTTATTAAACAATCAACAAATCAGAAAGATTAGCCAACTAATGCTTGGAGAACTGTCGATGAAAAATTTGAGATAGTCAACAAGAACTTCACATTAGTCGAAAAGAACCGAACATAGAAGACAAGCACTTAGGCTAAGGAAAAGTTAGTTGACTAAGGTTCAAAATCATTTAATAGGATCATGACAAAATTTAAAACTTAGTTTGCTAATCTAACATACTAGTCGACACAACTTATAATAATTCATATGATAGTCGACTAAATTTATAAAGTTTCAGACTAATAAGACACATCAAATACAACATAGCTGACTAAGTTTCTAAAACTACTGATTACTAAGAGACATCAAATGTGACATAGTCAACTAAGCAAAAGAAGATGTCGATAGCAGAAGGAGAAAAATTTGAATTTCAAATTGGATAGTTGACAGAATGCTCATTTTTGTCTACACATTGTTTCTAACATCTATTTCTACAAAAAACCAAACAGGTGGTTGAAACATTTATTATTTCATTAATGGCCAACATTCGAAAGCTCACTAACCATAACAAATCTCTAGTTCAAAGCAGTATAGAGAATATAAGTATTACACTAGATCTTCCAAAAAAAAGAGAGCAATGCTAAGCAAAAAATGAAGTGCCGAAAAGAAATGAAGTGTTGAGCATTCTAAAACTTAAAACACTCTGAACTTCAAGTTATATACTTTATTCTCCATAGTTTTGTAAAATTCCTTCTGTGAGCCTCATATTTGTTACATCTGAACTTGTACCTTCACTTATTATAACATCCTTTCTCCTCTTGTACTTAAAGTTCAAAGACTAGAGAGGGTTTTCTCGGTCTGGGTTTTAAAGAGAGGCAATCTATGAGAGGTTGGGTTTAGTGGTTGGAAAGAAACACTGTGAAATGTCTAACTTAAACCTAAAATCAAGTTTGTAGGGTCTAACTTGAACCATGAATTAATTTTGTACTATTGGGATAATAGTGGAAAATTTAGGTAGAGCCTGAGAATGGATGTACATCGGGTTTGATGGATTCACTATAAAATTTGGGTGTGCTCTGTTTTCTTTCTTTCTTCAACTCCTTGCAACTTACATTCATTTTCAACAAACTATAAAACCACCAAACCATCAAAAAGTGCCGAACAACCTATTCACCCCCTCTAGATTGTTTTTCATTTGGTATCAAACCAAGTCTCTTGGTGAAGGGTTTATTATCCTTAAGAGCAAACATCCAAAATAGCACTAAATATAGATGGCATTCCACTCAAAGATGGGCTAGTCAATAGAGCTCCATTCTTCGATGGCAAAAATTACGGCTATTGGAAGCATGGAATGAAGATTGTCATCATAGCTGAAGGTGAAAGTGCCTAGGAAATCATAGAGGAAGGAGCTGAATTCCCAATCAATGAAGTTGATGGTGTCAAAGTCCTGGCCAAGATAAGGAGCATGACTGCTAAGGAAAGAAGAGCTTATCAAGCAAATTGCAAGGCAGTGAACCTACTCCATTGTAGACTAAGCTTAAATGAATACAAAAAGGTCTCATCATGCATAAGTGCTAAGAAAATTTGGAAAAAGTTGGAGGCCATACATGAAAGAGCCAATGAAGAGAATGCCCAGGAGTAGAGTCACATGTGTCTAATCACAAGAAAAGAGGAACAAAATGAGGCAAGTTGTCCTAGCTCATCCCGTGACTATTCTAATTCCTTTAATTGTTCTATCGATGAATATTCTGTGAATGAATTGCATGAAGTCTTAGTTGAATTACTTAAAGATATTAAGAAAATGATTGAAAAGAACTCCACATTGAAGAAACAATCAGCTAAATTTGAAGAGAAAAAGAATAGGCTGATAGCAGAAATCAAAAACTAAAAGAAAAAAGTGATAGAGTGGAGGAAGAAAAGAATAATTTGCATATTAAAGTAGAAAATCAATCTAAGGAAATTCTTAAACTACAAACTGAGATAGAAAACTTAAGAAATGTAAATATGAATACCTACAACGAGAATGATAGGCCTAATATAGATAATTTAGAGGATTAACAAAAACAAGACAAAGAAAAGAACAAGAGACATAGCTCTTTGTTGCATAGATTCATCCAAGGGAAAGAAAAATTGAATTTGATTTTAGGAGCCTAGTGAGCTGTGTATGACAAAGTCGGATTGGGCTATAACCCAACTACCACCAAAAAAACAAACTTTATAGTTTCATTGTTCACAGTTCTAAAATTCCCAGGACAAAAACTAGGTGTCATTGCTATATGAAAATTGGACATAGTGTATACCAATGTAAGCTAAGAAGGTAGGCCAATGCTAAAACAACGAAAAGACCAATAATAAATTAGAAATGTACTCACTGTCTTAGAAAGGGATATGACATAAATGAATATTGGTCTAGGATTAGAACATCAAGAATAACAAAATTGAGATGGATTCCAAAAGAATCACTAAGAGTTAACAATGCTGGAACATAGAGAATTTGGGTTCCAAAGTCTTAAATAGACTTCTATGCATACTTGCCTTAAAGCCAATACTTTTAGGACCTAATGGTTCCTTGAGAGTGAATGCTCCTAACACATGTTAAGAAACTTCTTAAAGGTTCTACAACCAACAAGAAAATAGAAAAAAGGGTCATAGTCTTAATGATCTTCTTAAGAAAAATCTATAGGAATATGCCTTGAAAATGCCTGATGTAGTAAAGACATTTAAAACATACAAGTATGGGTTTAGTGTTTGAATCAATGAAAAAAGATCCAATGAAGATTCTATAAAAAAATGGTTAAAACATAATCCAAATGATACTCACCCAAAAGGCAAATCAATAAAAAGTTTCCTTAAGTTTGAAATCACAAAATCAATATGCGGAACATTACAAATTCATCACATTGATTTGGCTTAACCAATACCTAGAGTATGAGATAAAAACTCTATAGGTTTAATAGATGATTTCTCTAGAGAAGTATGGATCTTTCTTCTTAGAATAAGAAATAAGAAGATAGTAATACACATAAGAAAATCCATAATCAAGACTCCACAATCTCTAGAACAAAAGTATCTATAGATAGAATCTAAGAAGAAATTGGTGTCTAGAGTTTACTCAATAACTTCTCAACTCTTAGGAATACTAAATAAGTTCGAATGAAAGATAAGACAATGTTTTGAGAGAATTCCTCAGCTAAACAATTCTGAGGCCTACTTAACAAAGCTTTGATTAGATTAATCTCAAAAGAAAACACCCTATGGCTCTATAAGTGTTGAAAACCTAATGTAGGTTAGATTCGGTGTAAATACTAAAAATTAGAAAGGATTCCTTAAGAAATGTGATGTTGAAAATGATAAAGTCTTTTATCTTCTAGCAAAGCACACACACATAACTTACAAATGTAAGATAGATGACATTAAAGAAACCAATCCTCATTAAAGTTGATAAATCTAATCCTGTTACCATAAAACACATATGTTTTAATGATGGTCCTATAAGTCAGGAATTGAAAAATGATTTAAAACATAAAGGATCAGACAATAAGATCAAAGTCAGAAGAGGGCAAAAATGATGAACCTAAAAGAAAGAAATTCCTCAACTCTAAGGAAGAACCTAATTGGAGAATATCAGAGTATGAGACTCAAAACTCTAAGTTATGGAGACTACATAGGAACAAATTAGCTGTGCATCCAGACCATGTGATTAAAATGTTCCTAGCTTTAAATGGTGTGAACCAAGCTTCAAAATCTTAGTATTAATAACCTGGAAATTTCTTAATGGATATCAATTTTCAAAAACTCAAGGTTGACATAACCTTGTGATTAAGGGGAAAAGGCAAAGGAATATGAAAATTTCAAAACTATGCAGATGTCATAGTATTTCAGGGAACAAATGAAACTCTTTGCCAAGAATATGTTAAGGGAATGAATATAAGCTAGAGATGAGCAAACCCATTACCTGGGATGACATCAAATCAAAAAAAAAAGGTTAGTTCCTTGAACTAGATAAGGCAAATTAGTCTTCATTAAGGTATATAGATTAAGATAAGTGAGTTGGATTGTTCCAAATAATTAATTAAGAATGCAGCAATTGCTCCTTGAACTAGTGATCATATAGAGAGTGATATTACTCTTGAGTACATTGAAACATATGGTAGAAATATTCACTAAACCCAAAACAAAAATGGATTTTTTTGAAGGGAACTAGGAATGATTGAAAATACTAAATGAAAATCAAGGCATAATGAAAGGAGAAGAAATATGAAGAATTTCAAACTAAGAAAAATTAGTTAACACAATCACAAATCTAGTCGACAAGAGATTAGGCTTAATAAAGATTAGTTGATAGAAAAATTAAACTAGTCGACATAAGTAACACTATAGTTGACAAAATTTTGAAAAATAGTTGACAATTCAATCAATTTAGTCAACACAAGTAGAAATCTAAGCTATTAACAGTCAACAGATTCACTCAAACAATCGACAAATGTCTAGACAAATCAAAAGATTAGCTAAGTAGTTGGATGAATTAGTCAACACAAGAAGGAAAATGATCGACAAGACTATCACATTAGTCAACGGAAGTAATATTTTTGAACCTTGGGTAGTCAAAAAAAATATATAGAAATAGTGGATAAATTGTTAGACAAACGAAGTTAGTTGATAAAATCTTAAGAATAGTCGACAATGATATTAAGCTTATATAAGGATTAGCTAAAAGAAAACTTAAGATAGTTAACATACATAAAGCCCCCTTTTAAACAATGTTGACTAAAGTAGTAGGATTGTGACAAAAAGAGAAAATTTCCCTTCTAGTCAAATATGGTGATATACTAGCTGACTAAGGATAAGTCAAAGTAATTAGTCAACTAAAATAAGTGCAGTTGTCGACTACATTTAGTTCATGCACATAATAGTTAACAAATGAAGTTTTAGAAGTCGACTATAGAGCATCTATATGTATTTATTATTTGAAATGTTTATCTTCACTGTCGACTAAGTCAACCATGTTATCAACTAATGCAATATTTTTAAAGAAACATGTCCCATAACACATTAAGGGTTCAACAAGATTAACCAACAGATAATCAATATCTAGCTGGCTAACTAGTAGCAAGTCGACTAGACTGAACCTTTCGTCGACTAAGCGCAATATCATTTAAAATGTATTAACCCAAAAAGTTTCAGATCATCTCTCGTTTTCTCTCAATTAAAACTGAATCTAAATAGTTAGGCTTAGTCTAATTCGATTATAAATACCTCTTTTGACTGAATTCCCCAAAACTCAAATCTCTCCTTCAACACAAAACCCTAATCTGTCGAAACCTAATTCCATTTTGCAAAATTTTCAACATCAATGGCTCCAAAAACAAAGATTCCAAATCTCCAACAAAAGCTTCACAAAAAAACAAAAAAAAAACAAAAACAAGGTTGCATTTTCGAGTTCTTTACATGATGACTAACAATGTCAAGTCTGATTTCACAAATCTAACTTATGGATCAATAATAACAGACCTGCAATCGGCACACAAGATTAGCCTAGATAAGGAAGTTGCCATTAAATTGCAAATGAAAATTGTAATCAGTGCCTCTACTCTAACCAAGGTAAAATGTATATTAAAGGATGGTGAATGGAAAAGAAGGGGGATGGTAATGAAAAGACAAAGAAAGACAAACAACCTAAGTCTTTCATTACAAATCAAGAAGTAAATAGATTAATCAAGGCTGTGAGTCATATTCCACCTCTAATAGCTGGTAAGGAATTGTCCCTAGAAATGATGGGAGGAGCTTTAGTGAGGCTAACTGCTTATACTTTATATCTTCATGAAAGAGTGCATGTGATTGGAGATCAAAATACAAAGATTTGGAAGACCATGAAAAGTTAGAAAGAAAGCTTAATGAGAGCCTTAAAGAAGGAGACAAGAGGCCTAGAAAGGAGGTTAGCTCAAGTGAGACTAAAGAAGAGCCTCGAATGAAGATGCAAAAAGTAATATTTTCCCCTGCATTACTCTCTATGCCACAAGCTTCTAACATTCCTTCAGCCTTTAAACATTCAGAACCCATACTTGATCCAACTCTTATACCTGAACCAGTCATCATCTTAGCCGAAACTTCTACTGAACCATTATCTTCTGCTACTAATCCTACCCCCACTGTTGATATTGAACCTATGCTAGTTGATCCTTCAACAATTGTTAAAGAAATTGTTAAAAACTTGTGCAACAAGTTTTTTAGTCTTAGAACAATTTGAAATTTATTTTGTGTGGAACTTAAATTGTTATGATTTACATTTTGTTCAATCTTGAGTATGATTACATGATTGTTGTTTAAGTATGCTTGTATGATCATTTTTTGTACTGTAGAAAATAGGTCTACAATTGATCTTAATCTTGGGCCATTTTTTTACTCATTAAGTTTAAATGATAGAGATGCTGGGTAACCTTTTTTTTTTTTTTTTGCCCACTAAGTAGACCCCTTTCCGTTGATGACAAAAAGGGGGATAGAAAAAGGAATCAATGTGCATTGTGTATATATTGTGTGTGTATTTTTCTCCTACCTGCTACTGAGGGGGAGTTGTGCTTAGGATGCAATATCTGAGGGTGAGATAAAGTAATTTAAATTCAGAATATGCTAAGATTGTTTTGTCTTCATCAAAATGGGGAAGAATGTTATACAGAGGTGTTTTGATAATGAGCAAAACAAATCAAATTAGTGAAGCAAAAAATTAGGAAAGCAAAGTTAGAAATCTGAAATAACTTATTCATAAGAGGTGTCGACAGATGTCTAAAAGTAGTTAATAGAATAGCTTCACTAAGGAAGAGATTTTTGACTAACCTCATAGAGTAGTCGACACTTAGCATAAGAGTAAAGAAGAACAATCACATAATAATGAGAAACAACTCATTACTAATTGTAGGATAATGGTTCTACTCAAGCAAGCAAGTTAGATATTTATAATGTTGAAAACCTAGGGTTGACCAACTCTCCGAAGACTAAATACTTGAAAATATAGGTTTTCGAAATGTCAAGAAAATGAGAATAAAAAATGGCGACATTTATTTCTTACATATCAAATAGGTTAAAACATATTTTTCCCAAAATTTTCTAAATTATTAACCATTTGAACAAAATTCATCCAAAAATCGAAACCAAAATTTTATTCTTTGAAGAGAGAGTTGACTTTTTATTCTTAAAGAATTAGCTTTTGAAACATTTTTTATTGAATCCAAATAGGGGATATTTCATTATTTACATGAATATTTTAAATAAATGAAAATATAAAACTCAAATATAAAAACTAGACATTTACTTAAATGATATTTATTAAGAAAATAAGGACCTCATGCAATGCTTCAGTCACTTGGCACGTATATTGCACAATAGTCAACTTTTGCCTTCACATAGTTGACTATTGCATAACAGAAACACATTAGTCGACTAAATGACTGACTATGTCGAGTCTTTACACATTCAGCTTACACAAAGCATAGGATAGTCGACTAAACCATCGTGTTATCCAACAAAGTCCGAGCATGTATAGTATAAACATTGACATAGTCAACTAATCTTTAAATCTAGTAAACTAGATATTGACATAGTCAGCTAATCTTTAAATCTAGCTAACTAAGTTCAAGGAAATACTAATGTTAGTCGACTATTTTTCAAGTCTAGCCAACTAAACCTATATTTTAGCTAACTAAATCATCATATAAGCCAATAGAGTTCAAAGATACATTAGCACAGTCAACTAAACATTAAATCTAGCAAACTAAAGACCATCATAGTTGTAAATTAGTTGACTAAGTCTATGAACCTGTAGCCTAAAACTCTCCAATCTTAAAAAAATATTAGATTCTGACAAAACGGTCAACTAACTGTTAAAACATGTATGCTAATAACCTCCACACTTAGAAAACAATTTGGGTTTCTAACAAGGCAATCAACAGTCTCATTGATCTAGTCGACAAAGGCCCAAGGCACACTTAAAAATAGCTGACTAAAATTACATGTCTATTGATTAAGACTATTCAAACTTAAAAAAATTTTAGAACTCTAACATAATTGTCGACTAGTACATTTGTTATGTTGATTAATACTCAATAAACCACAAGTAGCCTAGTAAACTAATCAAAGAGCATTGTTGACTATTGACCTTCAAACTTAGAAATTTTTTCTGGCTTTTGACAAAACTATCGACTGACACTTAAGAGATTCCGACTAAAGATTTAAGAACCAAAGAGACAATTTTAGTTGACTAAATAAAGTAAGATGTCGACTAATGAAATCTAAGAATTGAATAGTCAACAAGTTTTAAATTTTAATCAACAAGAAAATCAATAAATCTCAATTCTTGCACTTAGTCGATAAACACAGAACACCAATCAACTAAATGTGCTAGTTGACAAAGACTTAAGTTTAGTCTACATTTAAATGTCTAAAACACACAATAGCTAACTGATATCTTAACACTTTCGACTTTGTAAGAAATGTTAGTCAAGACATGATTAAGGTCAGTCTGCACACTATGGTTTAAAATATAAGTTAGCCAACTAAGAACTTAAAACTTTTGACTAATCAAAAATATTGGTCGATAGAGAGTTAAGGGATGTCAACCAAAGCATTGAGAACTTATTGGACAATCAACTGATTAAAAAGATTAGCCAACAAATGCTTTGAGAACTATCGATAGAAGACTTGAGATAGTTGACAAGGACTTCAATTTAGTCGACATGAATCGAACATAGATGACAAGCATTCATGCTAAGGAAAAGTTAATTAACTGAAGTTCAAGATCATTCAACAGAAGCATGAAAAATTCAAAACTTAGTCTGCTAATCTGACATATTAGTAGATACAACATATAATAATTCATATGATAGTCGACTAAGTTTATAAAACTTTAGACTAATAAGACACATCAAATGCAATATAGTTGACTAAGTTTTCAAAATTGCAACTACTAAGAGACATCAAATGTGACATAGTCGACTAAGCAAAAGAAGATGTTGATAGTAAAAGGAATAGAATTTGAATTTCAAATGGAATAGTCGACAGAATGCTCAATCTTGTTGATACATTGTTTTCAACGTCTATTTCTGTAGAAAAGCAAAAAGGTGGTTGAAACATTTATTGTTTCATTAATGGCAAAATGTTGAAAACTCACTAACCACAACGGATCTCTGGTTGAAAGCAGCAAATGAGAATATAAATATTGCACCAGATCTTCAAACAGAGAGAGAGTAGTGCTGAGCAAAAAATGAAGTGCCAAAAAGAAATGAAGTGGCGAGCATTCTAAAACTTACTACACTCTAAACTTCAAGTTATATACTTTGTTCTTATCGATTTTGTAAAATTCCTTCTATATGCCTCATATTTGTTACATCTGAAGTTGTACCTTCACTTATTGTAACATCTTTTCTTCACTTGTACCTAAAGTTCAAAAACCAAATAGGGTTTTCTCAATTTGGGGTTTAGAGGGAGAGATAACCAATGAGAGGTTGAGTTTAGTGATTGGGAAGAAACACTATGAAAGGTCTAACTTGAACCTGGAATCATGTTTGTAAGGTCTAACTTAAACTCTAAATCAAGTTTGCACTATTGAGATAATAGTGGAAAATCCAAGTAAAGCGTGGGAGTGGACGTATATTGAGTTTGGTGAACCACTAGAAAATTTAGGTGTGCTATGTTTTCTTTCTTTCTTTACACCTTGCAACTCACATTCATTTTTAACAAACAATAAAACCACTAAACCATCAAAAAGTGTCAAACAACCTATTCACTCCCCTCTATGTTGTTTTTCACATAGAATATAAAACAAAACCCTACTCAAGGGATGTAACTGGTCGGGTTGTCGAAACCCTCAAATTAATACTGATTTCCCCCAATGCAACAAACTATAGCAATAGTGGTTACCAGGTCGAATCCCAAGGGAACTAATTAACTTAATCTCCTAGTTGATGTTTAAAAATAAAATTGGGGGAGTTTTCAAATAAATTGCTAAAATAAAAATTACTAAATAAAAATTACTAACCTAAAATTTAGAGACAAACAATAGTGCAACAAACTAAAATTAGATAGAAAGTTCAATCTATTAAATACTGATCCAAGGGTTCATATATTCGATCGTCTCATTGACCATCGGTTTAAATATTATTCTTGCGATTCAAGCATTTAACCTTAGATCTATTAGGATAGCCGTAATAAATCTTGTGTTTTCCTAATTTAATCGATCAAACCCAGCATCTAATCAAAACTCATCATTAACCGACTGGGTACGATAGCGTTCCATATCAATATAATGATAGCATTACATTATGTGAAAACAGTTAAACCAAAATATAAATAATTGGGATAGCCACAATTACTCAATTTTGTTCCATTAATTCCCTAGGTCAATTGAATACCGGTAAAAGACCCATAACAAAATAACATAGTTACTACTTGTACCATTCGTTTATGACAATTACGGATCACTGAATTCTTGGATAGCAATAGAAAAATTAATATTGAATTAAATTGTCAGATTAACCAATATTAGGTTTCCCTAAAATTAAATCAAGAATCAACAAATACTTGAATAAAAGCAAGAAATTAAATTTAGAATATAACCTCACAATGAAGAACAATCGATTAAAATTCCCCTTGAATCAGAAATAAAAATTAGCCACACATGGTGGTAAGTATCATCACAAGATAATCAAAATAAGAAAAAGAAAATATATTCCTAAAGAAAAAAATCTAAATGGAGAGAGTGACCCCTTTTTGATGTAGCCGTATGTGTGGAATGAAAAGGTTCTCTTGAAGAATATGCCTCCTGTGAGGATTTCTTCACCTCTTTTTTGCAGCAGCCTTGAGTTTGTGGAATGAATAAAAATGGCTTCTCAGGAGGGCAGCCGTGTGAGTGGATAAATAGCAATTGGAGGAGGCAGTCGGCCCTTGTAGAATTTTGGAAAAGAATTAAGATTTGATACCCTATTTTTCTTCCTCTAGACTTCTAAATCAATTAGGAGTTTCCAAAATTAGGAGATTACAAAAGTTCACTTCTACTAAAAAAAAAACAGAATTTACTAAAATTAAAAATGCTACTAAAATGTTGAATTAAAATTCAAGCTCCTTCTCTTCAAAACCCAATAAAAAATATCTTGACTCAATTAGCTCCAAAACTACTTCATTAAACTCAATGTGCTTCAAATCTTCAAACCCAATCTCCTAAAATGAAAATTCAATAAAACCAATTATTAGAGCACTAGTCAATACAAAATTAACATATAATAATAACAATAAAATCAATAATTTTGCACATTATCAAATTCCCTCACACCAAACCAATGTTTGTCCTCAAGCATTCTCTATCCCAATGTCACACAACCATTCTCCTCTTCACTCCTTCCCCTCCTTCATTTCATTCTCCAACAACCTCAAGCACCACACATTGAAACATTCAAATCAGAACCACAATCCAGAGAGCAAGTAATCATAGTTGTATAACTTTAGAAGAAAAAAAATAGGCATCCCAATAGACTCAACAATATTATCAGAATTCAATGTAACAAGATTCGTTACCCTCACAAGGGGATCGCTCTATGCACTCAAGTGTTTAAAGGGAATTTATCGATAACTCTCAAAATCAAAGCATAGTATGCTATTACCATAAGCTTGTTAATCAAATCTCCACCACTGAATATATGAATTCAGAACAAAAATCCGGGGGTCTTTACATGGGTTGTAACTTGGCTTAGGTATAGGTAAGGAAAAGGTAAAAATGATGTTTAATGTATACCAAAGAAGCATGTCAAAAATTTCAAAATATTCCAACTATCAACTCATCCCATAACATGAAGTACAATCAACCCAAGAAAAATGATTCAATCAAGATCTTATCATTCCTCAATCATATTTCTAAATACTTTTCTCTTCTCTTCTCCCTTTTCTTTTCTTTTTCTTTTTTTTTTTCTTTTTGAAGAACAAGGGAACAATCGAATATCAATCTCGAGGAAGAACATGTAGTGCATATACAAATCTCATAAATCGAATAACTTTCTAAAAATACTCCCCAACATAAAATTATCTCATTTCCTTTTGCAAATACCCATCCATTCAAATCCGAACATATGCTTCTTTGATATAAGGGCCAAAAAGAAGGTTAAGCGTAAAAAGAAGGTTGTGTGTCAATTTGTGAGGTTATAATCAAAGAAAAAGGGATAAAGGCTCAATTTGGTTCACTAGGGAATAAGTATGTACGAGAAGGTCTTTTTTAAGATAGATAAAGCGTGTAAACCTAATTGCCCCCATCATATTAATGCATGAATTCATGAATGTGATCTTGAAAAGCATTACAAAGCAAGTTCTAGAATAAACATACTATGATTGATGCCCACTCATGAAAAAAAAAATTAGAGCAAAAATGATAATATGCTCTCAAAGCTCAAATACTCACAAAAGTATGTAATATTGTATCGAATCTTGCACATTTGTATCTAATTCAATCGTCACAGTCAATAGGATGCTTAAAACAATTTTTATCCAAAATACAACTAATCACACTTGCCTCTTTCATGGATTCCAACTCAAATCAACAATGAATGCTAACTCAAAGATCATTTTCAGATGAAAATCAAAAGAGTATAGAATTTGAAAGAAAATAGAGAGATGACATGGATTCATGAATTCCTCCCCCACACCTAAATGCTGCATTGTCCTCAATGAAACAAAAAGAAGACGTTTCGGCATAATACGGAAAGTAAAAAAAAAAACTAACGGAAGAATGAAATGCTAAAAATAAAAACAATGAAGAAAAGAGAGAGAACTCCCCTAAGGTGATGGCGGGAATGGAAGCTCTTGGTCAGCGGATGGTTGCTCGGCAGGTGCAATTGGGGACTCTTCCGGTTCCATTGGTAGTTCTGCAGTCGGCTCGTTGGCATTGGATGAAGTTGTAGAACACCGAGGAAGCATCACCCGCGGCTTCCTGTGTGAAGATTCAGTCCTGGGTAGCAGCATTCTAGGTCATTGGCAGTTGGAGGGGAGGACTAGAGGTTGATCGAAGGAGGCGATTTCAGAGAGTTCGTACGAGAATCGAAAGAGAGAATAGAATTGGAATGTTCTGTGAATGTTCTCTCTTCTCCCATTCGACCCCCCCTTTTTTTTTGGGTACCCAATACTGCGTGATCATCTCCTGAGAGAAGGAGTGCTTCTGCCCACTTTTGGATTAAGCCTTCAGAATACCGCGTAATCATCTCCTGAGAGAAGGAGTGCTTCTGCCCACTTTTGGATTAAGCCTTCAGAATACCGCGTGATCATTTGGTATGAGAATGACTACTTCTGTCTGAAATCTGAATATCACTCCATTTGTGACTTGACTTAAGAAAATTGCTGGACACATATAAAAATTAAAAAGGGGAGATAAATAACATAATAAAACACCCAAAAATAAATAAATAAAATTACTAGAAAATTAAATCAAACTCTTAAAAAATTTGGGTTGCCTCCCAACAAGCGCAATTATTTTAACGTCGTTATGCTCGACGATCTTCATTTATTTCTCTTCAAGGAGGTTTCAACTTCAACTTGGGAACCTCATGTAACCTTCCTTCCATATCTAATTGTGCATTCAACTCAAAATTAATGACACGCTCTTCTTCACAAATTTCCTGCACAACATCAGCAAAACAAATTGATTGACACTTATTTGGGTATTTCATAGGATCAAAAATAATGAATTTAACAATTTCGCCGTCGAACTCAACGGAGAGAGTACCCTTGTCCACATCTATTTTTGTCTTTGATGTCTTCATGAACGATATTCCTAATAAAAGTGAAGCAGAATCTATGATAGTGTCTTCTTCCATTTTCAATATGTAAAAATCTGCTGGAAATATTAACTCGTTCACCTGTACTAAAACATCTTCAACAATCCCCTCTGGGTAAACATAAGAATGATTAGCCAACTGAATAACAACCCTAGTTTCTTTTACGGGACCCAATTTTAGAGCACTATAAGTTGAATAAGGCATGATATTTATAGGTGCTCCTAAGTCTAACATGGCATGCTCAATTTTTTTCTTACCAATAACACAAGGTAGAGTAAACATACCTGGATCTGCACATTTTTCGGGTAAAGTTCCCTTGATCACATCAGACATATTCTCACCTATTTCATCACCTCTTAACTCCTTAACTTCCCTTTCTGAATTCTCAAATCTGCTAGGAAAAAATGGTACAATTGCACTAGAAGTGTTAGACAAAGAGGACTCGGATGTTACCTTGATTGAAGTACGATGCATGCGTTCATCTTCCTTGTCCATGTCCTTCCCTTCATCCATATTTTTAGATGGAGTAGAGACCGAGTGATGTTCCTTCCCACTTTTCAACATTATCGCACTGATGTTTTCCTTGGGATTCACGACCGTTTGTGAAGATAATTTTCCTGAAGTTCGAACCTCCAAATTACTAACCGAAATTGCTAGTTGAGTGATTTGCTTCCCCAAGTCTTGAATGCTAGCTCTCGTTTTCTGTTGAAATTGTTAGGTGTTAGTCGCGAGAGCTTTCATAATATCTTTTAGGGACATACCTGAATTAGATGATTGTGTCGGTGCTTGTGTTGGCCTATTGAATTGCTGAGGAGGATATCTTGTCTGTCCTCCTTGATTCCCGTAACTCAGGTTTGGATGATCTCGCCAACCGGGATTATAATGAGTGGAATAGGGATCGTACTTCCTTTGAGGTTGGCCAGGAAATCCTCCTACGACATTTGCTTGATGAGTAGAATCTTCTTGCAGAGATGGACACATATCCGTAGGATGTCCAGGTATCGAGCATATGCCACAGACTTTGGTTGCATGTATTTGTCCTACAGCCATCTGACGAACCAAAGCAGTCAATTCAGAAATTTGATTTTCAAGGTGAGAATGACTTACCTCATTGACACGTTTTGTAACTCAATCCGTTCTCAACCCAAATTATTGAGAATTTTCTATCATATTTGTGATCAATTGTCTGGCTTCTTCAGGTGTTTTATTTACCAAGGCTCCTCCGCTAGCCGCATCTACCATACTCCTATCCATGGGTAGAAGTCCTTCATAGAAATATTGTATCAAGAGCTGTTCCGGTATTTGATGATGTGGACAGCTAGCGCAAAGTTGTTTGAACCTCTCGAAGTACTCATACAACGTCTCTCCGCTAATCTGTCTGATCCCACATATCTCCTTTCGAATGTTAGCCGCCCTAGATGCAGGAAAAAATTTTTCCAAGAATAATCTCTGCATCCCATTCCATGTATTTATCGAACCCGGAGGTAAATAGTATAACCAATCTTTTGCCTTTTCTTTTAGAGAAAAGGGAAAGGCTCTCAGCTTAATCTGCTCCTCGGTCACACCTTGAGGTTTCATACTCGAACAAACAACGTGGAATTCCTTCAAATGTTTATTTGGGTCCTCACCTGGAAGACCATAAAAAGTAGGAAGTAAGTGAATCAAACCAGATTTAAGTTCGAAAGCTACCTCAAGATTTGGATATTCGATACACAAGGGCTATTAATTCAGATTGGGAGCAGCAAATTCCTTCAAGGTTCTCTCACGATCAGCCATCTTTTCCTCTTCTTCTTCAAAAATAGACCTGTCACAAATTGTCAAATCAATGTTAAAATGTTGTCTTCGACGCAACTTACCTGTCCTCTGTCTGGCCTCCTTTCTCAATCGGTGAGTAGTTTTCTCAATTTCAAGAATATATTCTAATTCACCTCCTTGAGAAGAACGAGTCATAAAATAAAAGAGGTTAGCAAAACAAATAATAAAACACAACTAAGAAATTAAAATAGTTCACCGGCAACGGCGCCAAAATTTGGTCGGGTTGTCGAAGCCCTCAAATTAATACTGATTTCCCCCAATGCAACAAACTGTAGCAATAGTGATTACCAGGTCAAATCCCAAGGGAACTAATTAACTTAATCTCCTAGTTGATGTTTAAAAAAAAATTGGGGGAGTTTTCAAATAAATTGCTAAAATAAAAATTACTAAATAAAAATTACTAACCTAAAATTTAGAGACAAACAATAGTGCAACAAACTAAAATTAGATAGAAAGTTCAATCTATTAAATACTGATCCAAGGGTTCATATATTCGATCGTCTCATTGACCATCGGTTTAAATATTATTCTTGCGATTCAAGCATTTAACCTTAGATCTATTAGGATAGCCGTAATAAATCTTGTGTTTTCCTAATTTAATCGATCAAACCCAGCATCTAATCGAAACTCATCATTAACCGACTGGGTACGATAGCGTTCCATATCAATATAATGATAGCATTACATTATGTGAAAATAGTTAAACCAAAATATAAATAATTGGGATAGCCACAATTACTCAATTTTGTTCCATTGATTCCCTAGGTCAATTGAATACCGGTAAAAGACCCATAACAAAATAACCTAGTTACTACTTGTACCATTCGTTTATGACAATTACGGATCACTGAATTCCTGGATAGCAATAGAAAAACTAATATTGAATTAAATTGTCAGATTAACCAATATTAGGTTTCCCTAAAATTAAATCAAGAATCAACGAATACTTGAATAAAAGCAAGAAATTAAATTTAGAATATAACCTCACAATGAAGAACAATCGATTAAAATTCCGCTTGAATCAGAAATAAAAATTAGCCACACATGGTGGTAAGTATCATCACAAGATAATCAAAATAAGAAAAAGAAAATATATTCCTAAAGAAAAAAATCTAAATGGAGAGAGTGACCCCTTTTTGCTGTAGCCGTATGTGTGGAATGAAAAGGTTCTCTTGAAGAATATGCCTCCTGTGAGGATTTCTTCACCTCTTTTTTGCAGCAGCCTTGAGTTTGTGGAATGAATAAAATGGCTTCTCAGGAGGGCAGCCGTGTGAGTGGATAAATAGCAATTGGAGGAGCCAGCCGGCCCTTGTAGAATTTTGGAAAAGAATTAAGATTTGATACCCTATTTTTCTTCCTCTAGACTTCTAAATCAATTAGGAGTCTCCAAAATTAGGAGATTACAAAAGTTCACTCCTACTTAAAAATACAGATTTTACTAAAAATAAAAATACTACTAAAATGTTGAATTAAAATTCAAGCTCCTCCTCTTCAAAACCCAATAAAAAATATCTTGACTCAATTAGCTCCAAAACTGCTTCATTAAACCCAATATGCTCCAAATTTTCAAACTCAATCTCCTAAAATGAAAATTCAATAAAATCAATTATTAGAGCACTAGTCAATGCAAAATTAACATATAATAATAACAATAAAATCAATAATTTTGCACATTATCAGTTACCAACTCAATTAAAGACAATTCCCAAATAAACTTTTGGTTAATCAATAAGCCTTAATATATGTATACAAGACCAAATGAAATTCAAGTCCAAAATCAGCAAAAATAATATTCAAGATAATTTTTTCAGAGTAGCTACAAATTTTGCCTCCAATTGGATCCACAAAATTCCTTAATCCAAAATAAGACTAGTAGCTGAAGGAAGTTTGACAAAATGATCTTTTACTAATTCAACACTAGATGACCACAAATTTCAATTAGGCTTCCTTTATAAAAATAATAGTAAAAGGGGTGAGTATAAATAATATCCAATAAGTGATATGCTTATTGTACATAAATAAAATTTGTAAAGTAGATATATCAAATATATGTATTTCAAATTATCGTATCATTCTCAAAATTATGCAATAATAAATAAATTTCCCAATCATCATGATTTAATATCATATGCATCCAACCAATTCACATTTTCAAACATAGGGCAACCAATATCATTGTTCTTGACAAATGTCTACCACGACCTAGGACAGGACCGTCAAGAGGTTTTAATAATTTAAGTTCACAAATGCACCTATCCTTGGCATTGAATGTGGTGTTTCATTAGTGGTGCAACCAACTATCCCAAGATCTTAAGCTTAATATCTGGCCATGAATGCACCACATGTGTTCAGCTACATTGCATGGTTTACTAACTCCACTACGTCACCCCATCAAGTCGCGCTGTAGAGGAAAATGACTAGTTACTTTTCGAGGATCAGGTACTTCCCCCCAAGCCAATCATATGCTCCATTTCACAAAATTTATCAATCCATTTTGTGTGCCATCAATTTAACAATTGCTAAATAGTTGTCAACTTGAGAATGTATTCAACATCAATAAATTAGCATCGTACATTTATTCATTCAAAGCATATATGATACATAGGAGTTTAAAATTCAATTTTAGGGATTTTCCATACACACTAAACCACAAAAATTCAAGTTTCAAAAATTATTTAGAAAATTCAATAAAAATATATTTCTTATTTAAATGTAAGCATGCAATTACTCACCTTTTGGGAGGATAATCACTCTTATTTGCAACCCAATGAAATCCAATCCCTCCTTGGGCTCCAATGCCTTAAGCAACTTCATCTAACTCCTAAGGAATATCATCAAATATCCAAAATCATCAACATCTAATTGATATATCATTTTTTGGCATGCATATGTCTAAAAAAAATGGCTATATCTTGAACGATATCCCTCAAATTGTAGTAATTCCAATTGTTACTTAAAAATTAGACATAGCATTGACTTTTATATTTATAACCCAAATCCATTCTAATCACACAAAAATATTTAAGTCCATAATATGATTATCCTAACTGCTTAACTCTAATTTATAGAGTCACAAAAAATGGTCATAATGTTCACTACACATATCCAAATCATATGATTCAAGCCTCAAATTTAAGGTAAGCCATGAATCTACAACTTTCATATTCAAACTCTAGTCTAAATTTGTCTTGAAGACAACTCAAATCCGTGGAAAAATTCAAGTCCTAAATAGAATAGAAAATAGGGAATTTTTGTCACACCCCGAATCGGGATCGTGAACAGCCGCCCGTTGCCCTGGATGCCGGCTATATTTTTACAGAAAATCGGACAGAACCTTCCCATAAATCGAAGGTCTCCCATGTACAAATAAACCTGTTTAATCCTGTAAAATTCAAAATCATCCTGTAATTAAAATAAAAGGGTCATCCCGGCCTCACAACAACCCACCAACCACAGCAGACATCCAGGACAATGCCAGGCTAAATAAACTATCAGCAATCCTAGCCACAGACCTCTACTGTCATGTCCAACTAGAGCATGAGCAGCCGCCACACCGAGCGGGCCTAAGTTTTTATACAATTTACAATAATTTTTCTAAGTATTATTCAAATACGTACAATTGCCTCAATGCAAATGAAATGTGAGAGTTTCGTAAATAAATATACATAAATTATATAGTCATCCCAAAATTAAATACACGGTTAACTACAAATCTCAATATCCAGACCACGCAGGGTCGAAAATAAATTATAGAATTCATCTTTTAAATTAAATTTTGATCTCACCGTCGTGAATCACCCAAATCCATCAAAATCTCCAAAATCTGAAGCGTCGCTCCGGCACAACAATAATCCTGCCTTAGGAAGGAAAGAGGAGAGGTGAGTACTCAGGGAAGAGTACTCAGTGAGTGAGTGAGTCAATGTAATCGTCTAATATGGAGTGTGAAACTGGAGTGTCAAAGCGTAAGTATACAAACCATATTTCAAATCATCATGCTTTTTATCTTAACAATATATCATTAGCACGCATTATCAAGTAAAATATGCATCCAAAGCACTGTTATTAAAATCATAGAGCTGCCAGCCGAAAGTATCCTGACAGATATCTAACTCGACCTATGACAGGCGCACCGAGGGTGTTATATGCAAATTTATTTAAAATGCTCTCTACCTCGGCGTTGGCGACGGACCTCGTCCAGGTGCTAGACTTGGAGAGAGTATCCAAATCCTCCCCCTTTCGGGTTCAACCTGGTTAGTACCGTGTCGTTAATATAATCAAGACAACTCGTGGGATACCCCAGGTCTAGGCATATCCGGATGCCACCCAAGCGCCTCTCACGATGTCCTTCGTAGCTATAGAACAATACATACTAAAGCCCTCAAGACCAAAATCAATATCGTATCAAGAATGTGCCGTAAATCAGGTTCGCAAACCAAATGCAACATATAGCGTAAAATGACACATTATACATTTCAACCACATTGATGCATAATTTCATAATTCAACCCAATTTTTGGACACTCCATCGGTTCACAAAAAGTCAGTTCCAAAACCAGTCAAAACATTTCAAGCACACGATAAATCATGCTCATTTATCAAAATATTGTAAAATAGGGTTTACATATTAAACAAAAACATTGAAATAAATCTCACTCACAGTATACGGGAGGGTCAATCACTCCCTACAATGCACAACAAGTGTCGAAACTGTGCTCCCCTCAATCGGTCTCCAAGCAGGTCACTACAATTATAACACATCACATATGTCATGAATTGAAAAATTACTAAGTTAGTTAGTATTTTAACTAACCCTATATTTAGGCCAAAACTAGGGCATGCTAAATACTCTCTCAAATACGTGCATTTCATCTTCCTCTTTCTCCATCACCAACAACAACTTCCATATTCCATAAATTCATTCCTCATAGTATCATCACCAAGCATACATGCCTCTCATTCCAAGCTTTGCATACACAAAACAGTTTGTATACAAACATATTTATTCTTTATCAAATTTTCTCCTTCAACAAATATAATACACATACATTGATCATACATATACATACACATATTTCTCACATCTCGACCTCAATTATATCCATGCACATTCACCATTACACCACAAAAATTCCACACACTTTCTACCATTCTCCTTGGCCTTTAAGGTGATTTTAGCACACAATAACATCCCATTATGCTCAATCAACAACACCACACTTTTCAGCCCATATACACTTGCATATACTTACAATTCAATCAAATGAAATCTTACTCGATCCTCAATTGACCTTTCCTAATACAAAATCATAATTATGTCATCAATTTCCATTTTCTCTAATTTTTGTACAAATCTCAATTCTTCAATTCATGAATACACTCTAATGTCATCAATTGTATTTCATTTATAAATAAGTAACACATTGAAAGTCAAGTCTAATGCAATCCTAAAGATCATTCAAGATCGAAAATAACCATAAAATAATAAATATTCTCCCAAAATAGAAATTCTTTGAAAAATCATAAACTTTCCGATTTTCATCCAAATGTTTCAAAGTATATATCATTTTCAACGTAAGGAAGTCTATTTTCATAATACAGGGATTGTATTTGAATTACCTATATGCAAATCAACCTATAGTGTAAAAGAATGCATCAATCCTTAAGCTTAAATCCCAAATTTCCAACTATTCTCATGCATACATTAAATTAAACTTCAAGAGAACTATTCTAATTAACTCAACATGATTCTATCATCCAGAACAGCCCAATTCATAAAAAATTCTCTATTTAACCTAAACAATTACGTATAATGTCAGATAACGCATGCAAATCTAATCTAATATACATCCTAACATATACAATGCATTCTTACTCTAATTTACCCAAAATTCATCCAATGTATCGAAAGAATTTGTATTTTACCTCACCTAGGGTTTCTCGGTTCGCATCCCTAACGTCTGTGCGCCTACAACTCAGTCCGGAATCCTGCAATATCTCCAAACCAAAGTAGGGCTTAGCAATTACACTAAATTACCAAGAAAATCGAAACCTAAAACTGATAATCGAAATTCAACCTTTACCTATGCAGTGAATGACTGTAGATTCAGCCAAGGGTTTCTGAAGGCCCCATACTCCTATCTGTTTAGGGTTTCTGCAAAGGTCGGAGAAGAACCCTTGACAGTGAGAGAACAGAGCCTATAGTCGCACGAGCATGCGAGGGACAGAGGAAGGGGGCTCTGTTCTTCATGCGCGAGTGAGAGAGAAAGACAGAACTGAGAGACAGAGGGAGCAATGACCGAGAGGAAAATGGAAGTGTTCGATTGAGAGAGAAAAATAGAGAGGGAGGGTGAGAAATCGTGGTCAAAAGAGAGTAGAGAAAGAGCGAAATAGAGAATGGGGAATAGAGAGTAAGAGATCAATAGAGGGACAGAGATGGTGAAGGGAATGAGTGGTGGTTGCGGCGGCGGAGGAAGAAGGCGGCGGAGGAATGCTGTTCGCAACGGGAGAAAACGCAGAGAGGGAAAGAGAGAGAAAGCGATAGTGGGAGGGTGAGACAGCGAGGTAGAGAGATGAACGGAAAGGAAGAGTGAGAGAGAGTGGGACAGCTGAGCGCGGCGGTGCGCGACGGAGGGTCGCTGTGGAAGACGAACGGGCGTCTGGAGAGAGTAGAGAGAGACGAATGAGAGAAAGGGGAATGAAATTAGGGTTTCTAACCCTAATTTCATCAAAGAGGGGGAACATTGCGTTTCACTCCAAAATACAGCGTTTCCTCTGTTGTTTTTTTTTTCTTTTTTTTTATACTATTATTATTATTATTTATATATATATATATATTCATATCTATTTCACTCACCTTATATTAAGACTCCAATTTGTCCAAAAATGAAATACACTTAGAAATTTGAAATACGGTCATTTTAAATATACCAAAAACTCAAATTTAATACCCAAAAATCGAAAATCAATAAAATTAAAATTTTTTTTCTCTATATATATATATATATAGACTGAAGAGTATTTTATATATATTTTATGAATAGGAGTACAGTAGTACGAATACCGCGATATCAATGTTATATTTTCTAACCCCCTAAAAACAAGTTTCGTCCTCAAAACTAAAAGAAAGCTATACAGAAAATAAATGGGGATACTGTCTCCTCATGGCCTCCTCAGGCTCCCAGGTCTCTTCCTCGACCTGATCGCTGCGCTATAGCGCTCGGACAAGAGATACCTCCATATTCCGTAGCTGCCTGATCTGCTGGTCAAGTATGGCCACAGGCTAAACAGGTAAACTCAAGTCCTCTTGTACCTCTACTGGCGGAGACTCCAAAATATATGAAGGATCTAGGATGTACTTCCTCAATACTGATACATGGAAGACATCATGGATCCGAGATAACTCGTCTAGCAGCTCTAGTCTATATGCCACGCTCCCAACCCTACTGAGGATACGGAACGGGCCAATGTACCTGGGGCTCAACTTGCCCCGCTGCCGATGTCTAATGAGTCCTCTCAATGGAGAAATCCTTAAAAACACTATATCACTCACCTCAAACTCTAAAGGCCGGCGTCTCCGATCCACATATGCCCTCTGTCTGTCCTGAGCGGCTTTCAACCGCTCGCGGATCACCCTGACCTTTTTCTTTAGTCTCATCGACTAACTCAACATTGGTAAGGCGTCTCTCGCCTACCTCATCCCAGCACAACGGGATGCGACACTTCCTACCGTAAAGTGCCTCATAGGGTGGCATACCGATGCTAGTCTGATAGCTATTATTATATGCAAACTCCACCAGCGGTAAATGCCTGTCCCAACTACCCCGAAAATCCATAACACAAGCCCGAAGCAAATCCTTGAGCTTCTGAATGGTCCTCTCCGACTGACCATCTATCTGTGGGTGATATGCTGTGCTAAAACTATGTCGCGTGCCCAAAGCTTGCTGCAGCTTGGGCCAAAATCGAAAAATGAATCTCGGATCTCTATCTGAGACTATGGACACGGGAATTCCATACAGTCTGACTATTTCGTCAATATACAGACGTGTCAATGTCTTCAATGGAGAGTCGCTGTGCATTGGAATGAAATGGGCGGACTTGGTGAGTCGATCGACTACCACCCAAATGACATCATATCTGGCCTGAGTCCGCAACAATCCCATAACAAAATCCATAGTCATATGTTCCCACTACCATACGGGAATGAGAAGAGGCTGTAGTAAACCCGCTGGCCTCTGATACTCAGTCTTCACCTGCTGACAGACTAAACACCTGCTGAGTTAGCGTCGGTGGGGTTTTTGTAGATTTTTCATCCGTGAAGGACCAACGAATACGATCATCATCGGCTCTCTGCTCGAGTCAGAAGATCATGTATCTGTGGAGAGCAAAATCAGCTCCAACAATAACCTTCTGTTTAATTTGAATATTTTTGAATTCTATTTTTGTTAGTTCAGAATATTTAGTATTCAAATATTTTTTAATATTTGTTTAGGATATCATTAAGTTGACTTATTTTATGAGAAATGTTTGTTTTTTGTTTTTTTTTATTTGTATAAATTTGATGTTGATCAATGAAATCTATGGGCCCTTGACGACATGTCAAATTGGCTCTGATCGGAGACCGTTTGTTGATCGGAGATCTAACCTGTTCATCAGCACACAAGATACTAAAATACCTGCGTTTTGTTCTGGATTATATCGCCGGAACTTTTGGATCTAAGAGCGCATTTTTACCCTTCTTGTTAGAAAAAATAAATTAAAAAAATAAAAAATAAAAAATAACAACACCACTCCGTGACCCGATCCCTGCAATGGGTCATGTCCGGGCCTGCATAAGATTAGTCTTCGACTGCCAAATATCGACAACTTCGAGGAAGCTAACTCTCGTGTAGACGGGCTATAGTTTTGGTTGTGGGCTCATCTTGTTGAATAATAGCCCCTCCTCCCATCTACACACTCTGTTGGTGTGGTGTCATCTCGCGGGGCCCTTCGGTCAGAAGTTTTAATCTGGGCCCAAGCCCATGCCCCACTCCATAATACTTGAAGGATTTATTCTTTTTTTTTTTTTTTTTTGAGATATATGACTAAACGGTATATGAAATCATATTTTGATTAATGCGATCTAAGTTACTGTCGAACTTTCTATTCAAAGAGTTCTCTTAGCGTAACTTTTTTCATTCTCAGTATTCGAATCCAAATCTTAGTTCATGAAACTAATATTCTTTTCACTAATCTAACTATCCGTTCGTTTTGAAGGATTTATTCAGAACCAAAGACAATTGCGGATCCTTTAATCAATATGTAAAACATCGATAAATTCTCTATAAAATATCAAGTTTATAAATTTGAAGATGTTTTTCTTTCTAGGTTTGCTGTACAGTAAAAGTTATTATTATTATTATTGTTAGAAATATATGTGACTCATACACGCAGCGGAAGCAATAAAATAAAATTTCGGAACCGTAAAAGTTTGAGTTTGTGATATACTTCAAACGGTGATCCAGAAAAACTCCAAAACTGCAAACTCTGAACACTAACTTCTCGAAGTCTGGATGATAGTCACGTAATCGAACTATCACCGCAATATCACAATGAACCAACCCTTAACCCGGTGATTTAACGTTGATTGGAAAACCCTTAGAATAATTGTTCTACTCAACAATTATTCTTTCTAAAATGGAATCAGTCTCACTTTCTCTCAGACTCAAGTGCGTTGGTTCTATCAAGATTGTTTTTCACTAATCCCTTTCACACACTAACAAAAGTTAACTCCCGTAGGAGTCATGTAGAGAGAAAATAGGGGAGAGTGGGTAATGGGTAACTACCCATTACCCATTAGAATTTCAAATTTATTTACTATGGTAAAATATATTAAATGGCCCCACGTGGGCACATCTAATACATAAAGTTATTTTAATAAGTTTCAATATATTAAATCATATTGACATTGTAGTCGTATTTATGAAGCTACCTCCATTAGATGCGAAATTAGTTTATAACTGGTCACTTTAAATATTTGCTAAAATCAAGCATCTCTGAAAGAGAGACGTTAAATTCTACATTTGAAGATTTTCAAATTTATTTTTTTTTTTTGGTTTCCCACTCGGTATCCAGAGTTTCAGCCTGACTATTCCGGATCGACCTACTGTTGAGTCCTATGAGCTCTCCTAACGTGATTTTTTTCATACTCACGGAAAGTCGAACTCACAATTAAAGTTAAAAAAATTCAGCTTCCTTTTAACTGAACCAACCAATATTGGTAGATTTTCAAATTTATCATAAACTTAATATCATCTTCTCTTTATATATTTCAGATCTTCACAACTACCCAACAAAAGGCATGACAAATAGATTTTTTATGATATAAATCACTAATATTTGATAATTATGTTAAATTTAATTAAATTTAATTTAAATTAAATTAGATTTTCTTAGAAATAAAATTCTACCATTATTTATTTTCTTGATACAGAAAATCTGAATACTAGACTTGCTCAGTCTGGTAGGTCAGTGTCAAAAAGGAAAGTACATTAAATGCCTAAATCAAAACAAACAAGGCCATATAAAATGACAACTAAAAACAAACACGACTTCATTGTCAAAAAAATAACTTCAGTCTTAAAGTCCTCCAATATGTACTAGAATTACTCTTTTTTCCACTAAAACAAACACTCTCTGTGTATGCCTTTTGAGAACTCAATTTCGTCATGAATTTATCTCATGGAACATATGGAAAATGCCCTAACAGTAAATTGGACAAGATTTTTAGGTTTCTTCATAGCCATAGTTGATCATTTTTGAATCATTTTTTGCCGTAATGCTATAGTCCAAGTTTATTAAAAGAAATCAACGATGGTGCAGTCAGCATCATTTGACAATTAATATATCTGATAACTTATTTCAACAGAATAAGTTTAGCATTTAATAATAATTTTAATTTATTTAATAGTTATACAGGAAGAGATATTTCATATTGTATAGTTTTAAACTTATAAATCTCTTATTCAATTTAAAAATGAAAAATAGTTTCCTAACAGGTGGAGACTCGAGTGAGAGCGTTTTGAAAGAACAGTATGTATGCGTACACTAATATCTTGCTCTTGCCTTTTAAATCTATAATATATATATATATTTAATTTTAATACATTATATGCCATGGATTTAATTCTATTTTATAGATTTGCTTATTACTTATATTATATTCAAAAAATTAGTTGCCCGATCAAATGATTTTCATATGCCAACAATATTGGAGATTTTAGGAGTAATAAAGTATGATTTGTTTGTGAAATTGGATACAAGATCTGGAGAAAGAAAACTTTTCATATTCTGATGACATGATTTCAAATGGAGACCTTGTGGTAGTAATAAATTATTTCTTTTTGTGAAATTCTAAGTAGGTGAGTTTTGATATTTGTTATAATACCCAATGATCGAATCAGTCAACATAAAACTTTTAAAAGAAAAAAATTTAAAATAAAAATTATTAATTTAGTATTTTTATAAAAAATAATTTTTATCCCTACAGTGTTAAATTTTGTAATATAATTTTTTTATTTTAATTAATAATATCATAATAAAGTGAATAATTATAAATCGTGAAGAATTGAATCACGTTTGCATTTCCAAACATGACCTTGGAAAGCAACAATGATGATATCGTGGAAGGATATCTACATTGTTTTCAGAAAAAATAAAAAAATAAAATAAAAAGAAAAAGAAAGCACAGGAAATTATTTTGATCCGATATGCTGATTGAGTCGCAGACATGATACAATGGAGGGTCAGCGAGTCAAATACCGACACCTGCGCTAATCTAGAGCAATGCCAAAGCAAAAATACCCTAAATTGAAATTTCAAATTTTCAAATTCGCAGAAAACTTAGAAATGATGTCGATTTTTCAGAAAATTTTTAAAAGATGCTGATTTTAGATGAAATTACCATTCAATCCCAAGGCAAAAATACCGCTTTGTCCCAAGGAGTTTATCTGTCTTCTCATTTTTTTTTTCTTCTCTCCATTCTTTCTTTTTGTCTTCGATCAATCAATCAAATCTCTCTACCCCTCCCTCTCTCGATCCAATCCTGCCACTCTGTCTCTCTCTCTCCCTCAGCTCTCTCTTTTCCATATGATATCAACCTTTTCTCTTACACCCATTAATCAATTTCTCTCTCGTTCAATCTATAAAAGAAAAAGAGAAAAGAAAACAAAGAGAAAGAAACACTGATCAATCAACTCTGAGCAATATTCAATTTTCCTTAAAATATAGAAACAATATTTCATAATTTCTAAGGAGATCATGGATTCTAATTGATAAGAAAAACAATCCATTCACAATTAAAACTTTCTTAACAAAAAGAATCCTGAATCTTGTGCAAACCTTTTCTTAAGGGATCCCGTAATCTTGGGATACTTCAATTAAAAAATTAGGATTTTAACACCCTGAATACTTACAGAATTCACACCCGAATACTACATATACATCTCTAATCTAATCAGCAAGATATGCTCTCTAAACTTACGCAAAGCATACAAAGGCATAACAGAATTCTCTTTCAGTTTATTTTTCTTTTTGAAAACCACTCTCTGATTTGAGTATCGAAATCTCTCCCTCCAGAACATACTCTGATAATTTTTACAGATCTCATCAATCAAGATTGCCCAAGAGTCAGACATCCCGTTTGAGTCAGCAGAGCTATCATATATAGAACTAAATCCACATTCAATAGATAAACATTGTTTTTAGTAATAGGCTAATTTCCCATGTTCCTATTGCTATTCTCTTCTTCTTTCAATCATGGCATCAACCAAAAGAAAGAGGTCAATCATCGATTTCGATGATGACGATTTGATAGAAGTTGACACCGACCAAATGACTTGCTGATTATCACTACAAGAATACAATGCTATCTTGTCAAAAGAACTTTCATTGATCAAGGAGCAGATCCATATCTCCTCTTTTAGGAGGTCTTCCAACAAATAAATTTCACCCTATCTCATCTTTAACTCTCTGATGGACCAAAAAAAGGATTCGTCAATGAGTGTCTACATTCAAAAGATACCATCTCGCTCGTTGTAACTTTAAGAATGTCTCAATACCATGCTACTACCAAAACCACTCTCACCTCCAACACATACCAAATTGATTAAGAGAGAGAGTAAAAAAGAGAGGTTGATCGAGATCGAGAAGACGGAGTTGTAAAGACAAAATAGTAATTTTGCCTACTAAAAGAATAATAACTTTCCTCATATCTATGTTACACGAAAATGGAAACGAATACGAAATAATACGGTGAAACGGCAATTTATAAGAATATATAAAATGGAAACGTGAACAAATATATAAATATAAAAAATATAAGAATTTTTATATAAATATTAATTATTTTATAAAAACAAAAAAATTAGTCCTATTTTAAAATTTTAAAATAATCGAATATATAATTATTAATCATAGAACAATTAATATAAAAATAAAAAATATAATTAAATAAATAAATAATTTATTAAATATGAAAAAATATATAATAGTAGAAAATGTAAGAATTTTTATATAAATATAAATTAATTTAACATATTAATATGTTTTAAGAATATTTTGAAAGCGAAAAATATTTTTAAAATGGATAAATATTAGTATTGAAAAATTTTCATCGTTTAATAATTCAAAATTCTCTGAAAAATCAATCATGATTTATGGCTTTGACATGTTTTTCATAATGTTTAAAACTTCGGTTTGGGATATGTCATTGTCCCTATAAAGAATATTGGCAATTCTTAAATTGAAGAGATTTTAGAATAATCTTGGGAATTAATATTGCAAGTATTGGGAATAAATTTTGGAGATTTCCAAATTAAAGAAATCTTAGAATATTGACTTTCTAAAATTCCAATATTGTAATTATTTAGTTTATTCTTTACAATCTTGTAAATATTCTATATATTCTTTCTTTTTATATTTCTAGGGTTTAGCCTCATGGAATCACCCTATTTATAGGGTTATTGTACAATCTATTGAATATACAAAATACACAAATCATTTTCTCTTAGTCTGCTTTTCTTTATTTTCTCAGTTTTTCTGCTTTATTCTGCTTTTTCTAACATGGTATCAGAGCACTAGGTGTTCGATCTGATTTTATTTTATCAATTAAACACTTTCTTTTTTGTCGAGTTATGGAGAAATTAGATATTTCTCAACCTATATCAGTTATGCTTGATGGATACAACTATCAGGCATGGTTTCAAGGGATGAGAAGTTTTCTTAAGGGAAGGAGGCTATGGCGTTATGTTACAGGAGATATCAAATTGCCTATAAAATCTGATGACGAATCGGATGATGATTTTGGTAACCGTCTTGAAGATTGGGATAGCAAAAATCACCAAATTCTTACTTGGTTTCGTAACATATCCGCACCTTCTATTCATCTGCAATTTAGTCGTTTTGAGACGGCTAAAAAAGTTTGGGACGTTCTTGCAAGTCGCTATACTACATCAGATCTAGCTCATCAGTATCAATTGCTCACAGAACTTCACTCTTTGCGACAAGAACGAGGTCAGTCAATCAATGATTTTCTTGCCCGTATACAGTCAATATGGGATCAACTTGCTCTCTCTGAACCCCATTGGCAATGCACAACTGACGCAAGTAAATATGCAATATATCGAGACCAAGGACGTCTGGTGCAATTTCTTATGGCTCTAACATCAGATTTTGAGCCTGTTAGAGCTTCTCTGCTTCATCGACATCCTCTCCCTATTATTGAAACTGCAGTTTCTGAGTTGATATCAGAAGAGACTCGTCTGGGATTACTCAAACCTCAACATAGTGACGTTGTATTGGCCACCACTACTCGAGGACCAAAATTTCCAAATTTCGTCAGAATCGTCGAAGCCGGTCATATCCTTCCTAATTGTCCCACTGTTGAATGTAGGTTTTGCAAGAAGCGAGGACATATTTCTAGTCGATGCCTTGCTAATCCTATGATTGAATGTAGATATTGCAAAGAGAAAGGTCATCTTATTGAAAATTGCCCAAAGAAGGTCATTCAATCCCAAAATCGTTCTGCTACAGGTTCTCGACATATCTCACAATCTGTTCTTGCCCACTGAGGATTCTGCTACTACCACCTCTTCTTCTCAGCCAACAATATCTCTTGGTGATCTTCAAACCCTTTTACAACAAGTTTTTTCTTCTGATAATCACAAACATACTGCACTTTCTACTGTATCAGGTACTTCTTCTTGGTTTTTTGATTCTGCTTGCTCTAACCATATGACCCATAATTCTCATTCTTTTACTTCTTTATCCGCTCCTAGTACACCATCTATGATTCATACAGCTGATGGCTCTACCATGCCAGCCACTCATATTGGTCATCTTTCTAACTCTTTTTTAGATTTACCGGATACATTTTTTGTTCCTACACTTACCTTAAATCTTATCTCTGTTGGTCAATTATGTGAACTTGGATTTGACATAATATTCACTTCTATTGGATGTCGTGTGCAGGATCCTCAGACGGGAAAGATCTTTGGGACAGGCCGTAAGGTTGGACGTCTATACGAGCTTACTTCTCTTCACATTCCTATTAATCGTTCCTCACACTACTGTGCTGCCACTGTTCCTTCATCCTTTCACTTATGGCATCTTCGTCTGGGTCATCTATCTCTTAATAAACTTCGTTCTTTAATTTTTTCGGGTTCACTAGGTTCTGTTACTGATGAATCTCTTCAATGTATTTTATGTCAAACTGCAAAACAACCGGCTTTATCCTTTAATACAAATGATTCTATTTCTAATGCTCCCTTTGATCTTATTCACTCTGATATTTGGGGACCATCTCCTACACCAACTATGGGTGGGTCAAAATATTTTATTGTGTTTATTGATGACTACTCCCGTTTTACATGGATTTATTTGATGAAAAACCGCTCAGAATTACCTCAAATATACAAAAACTTTGCATTAATGGTTCAAACTCAATTTTCTCAAACCATCAAGATCTTACGCACTGATAATGTATCTAAATATCTTGAGTCTACTCTTACTATATTTCTTAAACAGCATGGAACCATTGTCCAACGTTCTTGTCCAGGTACTTCCCAACAAAATGGTAGAGCAGAACGAAAACATCGACACATTCTTGATATAACTCGGTCTTTACTTTTCTCTGCATCTTGGCCATCACAATTTTGGAGTGAGGCAGCTCTTACAGCTATATATGTCATTAATAGAATACCTTCTTTTACAATCTCTAACATCTCTCCTTATGAGCGGTTATATGGTTCTCCACCAGTATATAATTCTCTCAAAGTATTTGGTTGTGCTTGCTTTGTGTTACTTCAACCTCATGAGCATAATAAGTTACAACCTCGAGCACGATTATGTTGTTTCCTAGGGTATGGCATTGAACACAAAGGATATAGATGTTGGGATCCTGTCTCCAATCGTCTTCGAGTTTCTCGACATGTCATCTTCTGGGAAAATATCATGTTTTATTCCTTATCTCCTTTTCGTACCACATCTCTATTACTTACTAATCTATCTTCTGATTTATTTCCTTCTAGTTCTGATACATTGACAGATACTTCAACTCTTACGACTTCTCCTTCAGATTCTCTCCCAAATGATGGACCTGTACCCTCTTCCACTGAAACTGAGTTGCCTCATGAATCCACTCCTCGACCAACAAGAGTAAGAGCACCCCCTGTTCGTCTTCTTGATTATCATTGTTATTCTACAATCTCCACTCTACATGAGCCTCAATCTTACCGAGAGGCTAGTACTAATCCTCTTTGGCAGCAAGCTATACAAGAAGAACTTTAAGCCTTGGAGAACACACATACTTGGGATTTAATTGATCTTCCTAGAGACAAAACTCTTATCGGATGTAAGTGGGTTTATAAAATCAAAACTCACTCAGATGGGACTATTGAACGATACAAGGCTCGGCTGGTCGCAAAGGGATTTACACAGGAATATGGCATTGACTATGAAGAAACATTTGCTCCTGTTGCTCGTCTTACCTCTGTGCGTAGTTTGCTTGCTGTTGCTGTAGCTAAACAATGGCCCTTGTATCAGATGGATGTTAAAAATGCTTTTCTCAATGGAGTTCTAAAGGAAGAAGTTTATATGAAACCACCTCCGGGTTATTCACATCCTGCCAACAAAGTCTGTCGTCTTCGTCGTGCTTTATATGGCCTAAAACAGGCTCCCCGTGCCTGGTTTTCTACTTTCAGCAGTACTATCAGTGATTTTGGTTTCTCTCCTAGTGCATATGATTCTGCACTCTTCATTCAGAAAACTGATCATGGTACTGTTTTACTTCTTCTTTATGTTGATGATATGATTATCACCGGAAGTGATACTGCTGCAATCTCCGAATTCAAACATTTTCTTTGTGGCAAATTTGAAATGAAGGATCTCGGCCATCTTAGTTATTTCTTAGGACTGAAAGTTACTCCTACATCTTCTGGTTATTATTTGTCTCAGGCAAAATATGCCTCTGACCTTCTTTCTCGTTCAGGCATTTCAGATAATAAAATTGCTTCCACCCCTCTTGAGCATAATGTTAAACTTTCTCCTACAGATGGCAACCTTCTTTCTGATCCTACCTTATATCGGCAATTAGTAGGCAGTCTTATTTATCTTACTGCTACTCGTCCTGATATCTCTTATGCTGTTCACATTGTCAGTCAGTTTATGGCTGCACCACGATCTCCTCATTTTGCTGCCGTTTTACGGATTCTTCGTTATGTTAAAGGCACCTTATTTCATGGACTTCATTTTTCTGTCTCATCCTCGTTACAGCTACGTGCCTATTCGATCTTGATTGGGCTGGTGATCCCTCCCTGATCGACGGTCTACTACTGGCTATTGTATTTTTCTTGGTGATTCTTTAATCTCTTGGCGTAGTAAGAAACAAACTTTTACAGCTCGCTCTAGTACAGAGGCAGAATATCGTGCACTTACTGACACTACTGTAGAGTTATTATGGATTCAGAGACTTCTTCGTGACCTTGGTATACCTACTTCTTCTCCAAGTCCTCTATATTGTGATAATCAAAATGCTATTCAGATTGTTCATAATGATGTCTTTCATGAACGAACTAAACACATTGAAATTGATTGTCACTTTATTCGTCAACATATAACTAATGGTGACCTTCAAATATTCTTTCTTCGCTCTGTCGATCAACCTGCTGATTTTTTTACCAAGACTCATCTTCCTGGACGTCATGATGATCTATTATACAAACTCAAGATGACTTCTCTACACCCATCCTGAGTTTGAAGGGGGGTGTAAGAGATTTTAGAATAATCTTGGGAATTAATATTGCAAGTATTGAGAATAAATTTTGGAGATTTCCAAATTAAAGAAGTCTTAGAATATTGACTTTCTAAAATTCTAATATTGTAATTATTTAGTTTATTCTTTACAATCTTGTAAATATTCTATATATTCTTTCTTTTTATATTTCTAGGGTTTAGCCTCATGGTATCACCCTATTTATAGGGTTATTGTACAATCTATTGAATATATAAAATACACAAGCCATTTTCTCTTAGTCTGCTTTTCTTTATTTTCTCAATTTTTTTGCTTTATTCTATTTTTTCTAACAGTCCCTGGACTAAACTTGTCTTTTCAAATTATTGTAACCTAAATTTTCATACTCGTGTAATATTTCAAAATTCTCTGAAAAATCAATCATGATTTATGGCTTTGACATGTTTTCCATTAGTTTTAAAACTTCAGTTTGGGATATGTCGGTGTCCTTATGTTGGACTCAACTTGTCTCTTCAAATTATTGTAACCTAAATTTTCATACTCATGTAATATTTCAAAATTCTCTGAAAAATCAATCATGATTTATGGCTTTGACATGTTTTCCATTAGTTTTAAAACTTCAGTTTGGGATATGTCGGTGTCCCTATGTTGGACTCAACTTGTCTCTTCAAATTATTGTAACCTAAATTTTCATACTCGTGTGATATTTCAAAACTCTCTAAAAAATCAACCATGATTTATGGCTTTGGCATGCTTTTCATAATTTTTAAGACTTCCGTTTGGGATATGTCGTTGTCCCTATGTTGGACTCAACTTGTCTCTTCAAATTATTGTAACCTAAATTTGGTCGTATGATGTGTCTGTCTGTAAGTTCAGAAAAATAGATCTTGTATTTTAGTGTACTATAATAATAAAATAATTTTTTGTCAAAAATAATAATTAAAATTTAAAATAAAAATATAATAATAAGTGGAGTTCTAGTAATAGAAAGCAGAAAAACCTAAATCTTTGGGATAGAGTTCTTCAGAGACGATGCACAGGTTTTAGAGAGAGAAAAAGAAAGCAGAAAAACCAAGAGAGGGAGAAGAATAACAGAGTGGCTGTCGAAGGAGGAGGTGGGGGCAAAACTCATATTTGAAGGGTTTTACTCTCGTACCTTCATTTTTATCCTATTAATCCAAACAACTTCTTTGAGTATCATTCCGTTTATTGATTCCCATTCCGTTTAACCAAACTAAATTTCATGCAAATAATGAGTCTCTCATCTACAAACTCTTTCAATTTTGATACAAGCCCGATTTCTTTACAAAATTTCTTAATATTATTTAAAAGTTTTTATCAATTGAACTAATTGATATCAACAAATTTATATAATTCCTAATACTTGTCTAGAATTATTAATTAAAACTATAAAGAAAAAATTGGACCTTATGCTCCACGGCACTAAAATTGCGACATTTGTTGTGACGCAAGATTTTTGGCATCGCAAGTTCCTCTTCCCACATTACAAATGGCAATGCAAATTTACTTTTGGCATAGTAAAGTTGCGATGTAGAGTGCTTGTTTATGATAGTGAATTCTTTTAATGGGTTTCGGCTCTGTTAATTTAAAAAACAAGATATATATATATATATAGTTCTAAACTTTCACTCTCTTAAGTATGTTTAGCACACAATTTTTTCTCATCCCTAGTTGGCGGCAGAGTAAAGAGAGGTGACAGAAAGAAAAACACAGAAAAGTTTTCCTTTTCTTTCTTTTATTGGACAACTTTCTCACTATGAAAAAGAAAATAAATAAAAATTTTTATGAAAGAATTTCTCAAAAGGTAAAAATTTTTTTCTGATTCAACTGCAAGGGGTATGGAAACAAATTCTGTGAGAGTAGATTTTATCACCTAAATTATTAGTTAAAGAAATTTGCACTTGTGTTGGTGGCATAGGTTTTGATTTCATCAATGAACATGAAATGATAGAAAATACTGTATTTGATGGTAATATCACATGAATTAATTATGTCTAAAAATTAAACTTTACGGTGTTCGGATCAAACGAGGATTAAATGAAAATCGAATATTGATTAATTAAAAAAAAAAAAAGAATGATTAGTGCACGTGATAAATTTAATAATTCATGCGATTTGATAGTGTACGATTGCTATCCACCGTGGAGAAGAGTCTTTTCTTCTTCTAGAGGCCGGGAGTTCTATTACCATAAATATAAAGGGAGTATTCTCCGTTTCACAAGCTCAGACAGCCAAAACTGAACAAAAACGTACCCAAGAGTTTTGAGTTAGCAGAAAAACAACAAATAAATCGGGGAATGGAAATCGTGAACAATCATCCATAGCTCTGAATGTTGATTGTATTTCTATAGAAAATTGAGCAAAATCTCTCTATAAATCAGAGGTCTCCCATGTACAAATAAATTTATATATCTGTATAATTTAAAATCATCCTATAAATTAAACAAATAGCCATCCCGATCTCTCCAAAACCAACAAATCCTGTAACCGACATCCAGAACAACGCAAGGCTAAATAAATTACCAACAATCCTAATCACAGACCTCTACTGTCATGCCCAACTAGAGCATGAGCAGCCGCTACACCGAACGGGTCTAAGTTTTTATACAATTTACAATATTTTTCCCAAGTATTATTCAAATACGTACAATTTCCTCAATGCAAATGAAATATGAGAGTTTCGTAAATAAACATACATAAATTATACAATCATCCCAAAATAAGTACACGACCAACTACGGACCTCAACAATACCTCGTAGGGTCGAAAATAAAATACGAAATTCATTTTTCAAATTTAACTTAAGATCTCATTGTCGTGAATCACCCAAATCCACCAAAAGCTCCAAAATCTGAAGCGTCGCTCCGGCACAACAATAATCCTGTCTGAGGGGGGAGAGAGGAGGGGTGAGTATCTATGGGAGGATACTCAGTGAGTGATGAGATTAATCTCAAGTACTAAAAGTGTAGGTGAACATTGGAGTGTCAATATCATTCGTAACCAATAATTCAAATTTCGTAATAAATCATGATATTTTTGAATAAAATGAACTCATTTAATCATTCACACGATATCATACATATATGCATCCATTTAAAATCAAGTAGATCATAGAGCAAGCCGAAAGGATCCTGGCAAAGGTCAACCATGACCAAGGACAGGCGCATCGGGGGTTTTATTATATTGTGTTTCAAAAGTAGCTCTCTACCCCGATGTTGGCCGTGGGCTTAACCCTTGCTTACCCAGACTCGTCAAATAGGACTCCGCCCGGTGCTAGACGGTGGCGTCATACACGTCCTCCCCCGATGTGGGTTCAACCGGCCGCGCCTATGAAATATATATATGGCTCGTCAATAGGTCTCCACCCGGTGCTAGACGGTAGCGTCACACACGTCCTCCCCCGTTGTGGGTTCAACCGGCCGTGCCTATGACCATATAAACTGGACGTTTGCGGATACCTCCTGCAGAAGCGTATCTGGACAATCCGTGCCTCTACAAAGTCCCTTCGTAGCTACGGAATCAATCAAATAATGTCATATCATCATATCATCTCAAACTAGTAGGCATCCAACCCATATAGCCAAATCATCTCATCATATCCTCAAAACAATTCAAATCCGTGTGCCAAATACATTTCATCGAAATCATTTAAATTCAACAAACCAATGCAATGGTAAAATAGAAAACATTCATTTCTCAAATCATGGCACAATTTCATTTCATTTCAAATATGGATGCATAATCGTGGAAAACATAAGTACGACACTCCAATAATCACAAAACAGATTTGAATTTCAATTTCATACGTCGAGACCATGCATATCAAAAGCATGTTTTATTAAAATCATGATAAAATCAGATTTCGCTATTTCATACAAGAGATTAGGATCCCACTCACATTCTAAGGAGGGTGGTTACTCCCTATTTCCACAATCAACCAAACTCGACTCCTCGAGTCTCCAAAGAGATCAACCTAATCAAATCATTATAATTGTCATCAAATTTCCAATTATTCTTAGGGTTTATCATTTTCCCTAAGTTGGTACAAACCTTAATTCTCCAATGTCATCAATTTTCATTCCATTTATAAGTAAATAACCAAATCAAAATCAAGCTAAATTTAAACCTAAAATCGTTCAAAATCGAAAACAAGTCTAAATACATAAATTCTCTATAAGTTAGAAAAATTTTTGAAAATTTATACACTTTTCAATTCTCATCTGATTTTTTCAAACCATATCTCATTTTAAAGGTATTGAAACGTATTTTCATATTACAAAAATTGTATTTTGATTTCCTATATGCAGGACGACTTATAATGTAACAGACTACGATAGTTTTTAAACTATAACCACAACTTTTAAATTATTCTTCATATACCTACCATTATGCAAATTAACAACTTAATACAACCTAAGAAGAGCACGAAAGGCGACAATATACTTCATTTCACAGCACATTGCATTCCAACTCTGATCCCAAATACTTTCATGCATATTTCATAATTTAACCCTGAGGGAAACTATTCAAAGTAACTTAACATGATTCTATGATCCTATAACATACTTCTTTCATACTAAACAGCCCAATTCACGCAGACTTCTAAACTTAACCTTAATAATCACATATAAACTGTCAGAAAATGCATTCTCTTCCAATTCCACACCTTTTTTAGAACATATATGAAACTCTCATACTAAATTCGGCCTAAACTCATTCAATCATCTAAGAGACTAGTATTTCTCTTACCTAGGGTTTCACCATTCACAACTCTAATGTCCGTGCGCCATTCAATTCATTCCAGAACCTGTAATACTTCCAAATTGAAACAAATTTCAGTAATTAATCTAAATTAATATAAGAATCAAAACCCTAAATCTATAGATCAGAACTTTCATCCTTACCTTCGCAGGAAATGAGTGCAAGTAGTCTAGGGTTTCGGATGCCTGCTGTTATGCTGTCGATTTGGGGCTCTGCAAGAGTTGCAGAAGCGCTCTCAACAGAGGGAGAGCGAAGCGCGCGAGCAGGGAAGAGGAGCTGCAGCCGCACGCTGGAGCTATCGCGCGCTGCAGTCGGGCGCGTAGGGCTATCGAGCGAACAATCGTGCGCTATTGCGCGTGCAGGGTGTAAGGCAGGGAGAGTAGACCGTGAGAGAGGGTGAGACAGTGAGCGAGATAGAGAGTGATAAACAAAGAGAGAGAGAACCGAGGGGGAGGTAGAGAGAGAAAGTGGTGGTCGTGGGTGGTTGGTTGCGAAGGAAGGAAGATTCGGGTGAGAGAGATAGCGCGACAGGGAGAGAGAGGTCGCGCGATAGAGAGTGAGAAATAGAGAGAGAGAGACAAGGGAAATAGAGAGAGAGATAGAGAGAAAATGCAAGACAGGAAACCGAGAGAGAGAGGTAGAGGGAGGAGAGCGGTGGTCGGTGGTGGCTGTGGAGATGGTGTTGCGGCGGTGCGAAATCGAGGTTGAGGGAGAGAGTGAATCGCGAGACCGCGAGGGATAGAAAGGGAAAGAGAGCGATAGAGAGTGAGAGAGAAAGTGAGAGAACCAGTGAGAAAGAGAGAGTGAGACGGTGGTGGTGGTTACGATTGCAGCAGCGGCGGCGGAGGAGGGCGGCGACGGAGCGGTGGCAGAGAAGAGGGTTCGGGTGAGGCGGCGGTCGCGGGAAGGGAGATGAAGAGGGAGGGGGGTTTTCTAACCCTAACCCATCATTTTCCTTTATTATTATTATTATTATTATTATTATTATTATTATTATTATTATTATTATATATATATTTCTTTTTATAAATAAATTTATAAATAATTAAATGAGTAAATGTATAAATTAATAATTGAATAAATATTCATCTATATATTTTTATATTCACTTTACTCTACAAATCGGAAATACGAATATTTTAAATATCCCAAAAATTTCAATTTAAAGATCCCAAAATTGAAAATCAATATAATTAAAATTTTCTTTCTATTTATATAGACTGAGAAATATTTTATTAAATTCATGAACGGGAGTACAATACGGACACCATAGTGTCGATGTTACATCCCCTATGGTGATGGTGAGGTCGCGTAGGGTTTTGAAAAAATTGAACCGCGAAGATAAAGATGAGAGTTCCTAAAACCGCGTGATCATATGGAAAAGAGAGTGCTTCTATCTATTTTTTTTTCATCTGAAAACCGCGTGATCACGCCCTAATGGTGTGATTGCTTCTGCCCACTTTTTTTTTTTTTTCTTTCTTTCAATTGCTTTGATATCTTTTGGTTTGATGCAACCTTTAAAATTTTTCATATTGAATACCTACAAAAATTAAAAGAAGAAACAAATGACATTAATCAAATATGCCTAATTAATTAAGAAATTAAATAACAAACTAAACAAATTCAAGAAAAAAAATATTAGGTTGCCTCCCAACAAGCGCAATTGTTTAACGTATTTATAC
The DNA here is from genome assembly GCA_037126225.1 of Dillenia turbinata. Taxonomy (NCBI): domain Eukaryota; kingdom Viridiplantae; phylum Streptophyta; class Magnoliopsida; order Dilleniales; family Dilleniaceae; genus Dillenia; species Dillenia turbinata. The sequence goes on along the minus strand of JBAMMX010000021.1, from coordinate 4,042,878 downwards.
TCGACAATTTTTTCTTTTTTTTTTTCTTCAAGGAGGCTTTAATTTTAATTTGGGATGTTCATATAACTTCCCTTCCATATCTAATTATGCATTCGAATCAAAATATTCTTCTTCATATATTTCCTGCACAATTAAATCAATAATATCAACAAAAAAAATTGATCAACTTTCATTTGGGTATTTCATAAGATCAAAAATAATAAATTTAATAATCTCGCCGTCGAACTCGACAGAAAGAGTACCCTTGTCCACATCTATTTTTGTCTTTGTTATCTTCATGAATGGTCTTCCTAATAGAAGTGGAGCTGAATCTATGATGGTGTCTCCTTCCATTTTCAAGATATAAAAATCAACCGGAAAAATTAGTTCGTTAACTTGCACCAAAACATTTTCAACAATTCCCTCCGGGTAAGCATATGAATGGTCTGGTAATTGAATAACAACCACAGTTTTCTTTACGGGACCTAATTTCAGAGTACTATAAATTGAATAAGGTTTGATATTTACAGGTTCTCCTAAATTTAACATGGTATGCTCATTTTTTTTTTTATCAATAACACAAGGAAGAGTGAACATACCTGGATCGGTACACTTTTGGGGTAAAGTTCTCTTGCTCACATTAGACACATTCTCACATATTTCATCACTTCTTAACTTCTAAACTTCATTCTCTGGATTCTCCAACCTTCTAGGAAAAAATGATACAACCAGATTAGAGTTTGTAGGAAAAGGGGAATCGGAATTTACCTTGTTTGAATTTTCAATGGGAACTTCAGCTTCTTCCTCTTCATCCTCTCCTTTGTTCCTCTTTTTGGGTGATTGTGGGTATGATTGCAACTCCTTTCCACTCCTCAACACCATTGCACTAGCATTCTCCTTAAGGTTCACTACCGTTTGTGAAGGTAATTTCTTGAAATTCGAGCCTCCAAATTGCTAACCGAAATAGCTAGCTGAGTGGTTTGATTTCCTAAGTTTTGTAAACTCACCATCGTTTCCTGAATACTAGCTCTTGTTTCCTGTTAAAATTGTTGAGTATTAGTCGCGAGAGTTTTTACAATATCTTCTAGTGACATACCTGAATTAGAGGATTGTTCAGGTATTGGTGATGGTCTATTAAAAAATTGAGATGGATGTCTTGGCTGTCCTCCTTAATTCCCATAATCCAAACTTGAATGATCCCTCCATTCAAAATTATAATTGCTGAAATAAGGATCATATGTATGTCGAGGTTGGCTAGGAAATCCTCCTACGGTATTTACTTGTTGAAAAAATTATTCTTGTGATATTGGACACATATCCGTAGGATGTCCAGGCATTGAGCATATGTCACAAATCGTAGCTACCTGTGATTGCCCGACAGCCAATTGATTGACCAAATCAATTAGTTCAAAATTTTGATTTTCAAGATCTAAGTGACTTACCTCATGAGTTGGATGCCCGATGCACAAGGATTGTTGATTCAAAATTCCTGTATGAATTGCCATCTTTTCCTCCTCTTCAAAAAAAAAAAAAAATCAGTAAACAAGTGAAAAAACACAAACTAAGAAATTAATGTAATTCCCCGACAACGGCGCCAAAATTTTGACAGTGTCGAATTCTTTAAAATTAATACTGATTCCCGATGTGATAAATTTATAGCAATGTGGTACCAGGTCAAATCCTGAGGGATCTAAATTGATTTAATTTCTTAGTTAAATGTTAAAAATAAAAATAGGAGTTTTGTCAAATAAATTTCTAAATTAAAAATAACAACTAAAAAAAAAGAAATAAACTAACAATGAAAATAATAAATATTAAAAGAAAATCGATCTACTAAAACTCTGATTCAAGAGTTCACCACATTCAATTATTTCACTGATCATTGGTTAAAAATATTTTTCTTGCAATTCAAACATTTAACTTTAGATTTATTAGGATAGCCGTAATAAATCTTGTATTTTTCTAAATTAATTAACCAAACCCAGCATTCAATCAAAACTTATCATTAATCGACTGGGTACAATAGTGTTCCATATTAATATAATGATAATATTAAAATTCGTGAAAACAGTTAAACCAAAATACAAATACTTGGGATAGCCGTAATTATTTAATTTTATTTCATTGTTTCCCTAGATTAAATATGAATATCGGTAAAAGACCCATAAACAAAATTAACTTAGTTGCTATTTGTACCATTCATTCATGACAATTACGAATCATTGAAATTCTGGATACCAATAGAAAAATTAATATTGAATTAAATTGTCAAATTAACCAATACTAATTTTTCATGTAAATAAATCAAAAACCAACGAATACTCGAAATAGAAGGGCAAGAAGTTAAATTAAACACCTAATCTCACAATGAAGACAATCGAATAAAAATTCCCCTTGAATCAGAAAAATAAGCTACCCACTCATGGTGATGAATTTTCAACAAAAGAAAAAAAATAAAAATAAAAACAAAACAAAAACAAAAACAAAAGAAAAAGAAAAAATTCTAGGAGAAGAAGAGGAATGAAACCCCAGCAGCCGGTAGTCTCCCTTTTATTTGTGAATAGTGGCTCAACTTTTAGAAATATTAAGAATATGAGCAGCCGATCCTCCCTTTTTTTGGAATTGTAGAGAAGTTCCCATTTTTGCGACACAACCTAATATTCCCTGTTGAATAGCCGCCAGCCCTGTTCTTTTGGAAACAAATATTTATGCTGCCGTTTGGGGAAAGAATTCCCTTGTGTGTGTTCCTCCAACAAAACAAGGACTCTTCAAAATTAAAAATTATCTCCTAAAATAATTTTATCTAGAGTAAAATTCCTACTAAAATTAACTAAAACTAAAAAATCAAGTTTCTTCTTTTCTTCATAGGCCCAATAAGATGTTTTGATCCAATTAGCTCCAAAATTACCTCATTAAGCCCAATTTGCTCCAATTCTTCAAATTCAATCTCCTAAAAATAAAATTCAATAAAACCAACCTTTAGAGCATTAAACAATCCAAATTCAAACCATAATAACAATAATAAAATCAACAATTTGCACGTTATCAGTTATATTCAGACTAAGAGTATGGTTATCTCGATTCGTTTACTTTTAGCGATTTTCGTAAACATAGATCTGGAGTTACACCAGATAGACATTGAAACTGTCTTCCTGATTTAAAGTTTGGATAAGAAAATCTACATCGAATAGCCATATGGCTTTATTCCTATAGGTTAAGAGAATAAGGTCTGTCAACTTGTGAAGTCGATATATGACTCTAAGCAACCATCAAGGCAGTGGCACTTGAGATTTCACGAGGAGGTGTTATCTTACTATTTCGTGATGATCGAGGAGGATCATCACATGTACCTTATACATTCTTTTGACTTCTTTGTAATCATGTTATTATGTGTAGATGACATTCTGTTGGTTAAAAACAACAAAGAGTATCTGATGATTATCAAAACGCGGTTATTGCTGAGTTTTGATATGAAGGACATGGGTGAGCCTCTTTTCTTTCTCGGAGTTAAGATCTAGCAGGATCCTTCAAGATGGGTGTTGGCTCTTTCATAAGAGTCCTACATCAGGGAAGCTCTAGAGCGCTACGGGATGAGCGACTACAACCTTATAAATACTTTTATCGCTAAAAGTAAAGGTTTAAGTCTGGACATATGAACTAAAACTTAGGAGAAGATTAGGGAGATGAGTAAAATACCTTATATCAATGCAGCAGACAATCTGATTTACGCGATGTTATGTACACGGCCAGACAATTGTTTTGCAGCTAGTCGGTGAGTAGATATCAATTGAATCTAGTAAGGGATCACTGAAAAGTAGTGAAAAGAATTTTAAGATATCTCAAAGGAACTGAGGACGTCTCCTTAGATATTCAGACGCCAACTGGGATGACGATCTGGATGGATGCAAATCGACATCAGGTTCTTGCTTTTTATGAAGCAGTAAGAAACAAACCTATGTAACTCTATCTATGATAGAGGCTGAGCTTATGGTATGCTCAGTGGCAGTTTAGGAGAGTATCTAGCTTCGAAAATTTTTAGATAACTGAGGGGTTGTGGCAGATAGTGGGAGGCAGTGATGATTTATTGTGATAATCAGCCCCTATTGTCTACACCTGTGACTCTAAGTATCACAATAAAATCAGACACACTAATATCTGATACCACTTTGTGAGAGGTATCATCGAAAATGGTGTAATAACAATTACGTATAGTTCTACATATAGTATAGCAGCTGATCCATTCACCAAACCCATTACGAGAGATTCCTTAGTGAGATACCCGAAATCATTAGGTTTATGCGTATTTTAACATTTCTCACTATGTATTGATTATGATGTCTATTGTTTTATATATATGACATATCTGTATTATTTAGTCATTTATTTATTGCACTTATTAATTGTCATATATTCTATCATGTGTTATAATAAAAGATATGTCAGATAGCTGTGGTTAACTCTCTCATACGAGTAACTACCTCTAGCTCTGAGTGAGCGGGAATGAAACGGTTTTTAGTTATAAGAGGATTTGATAGTGGCCCTGCTTGAACATAAGTCACATTGATACGTGTTCAAGATGAGGTCATATGTAATATGATCGATATGGACTTACCCACATCCATGTTGCCTATAAGTAGTTAGGTTTGAGATCTCAGATATCACTTGCGACTAATGATATTGTCTCTGAGATACTCTTTCTGAGATCTCTGGGTAAAATCTTATGTGTAAACTGAGTCTCATATCTGCACAGTATTAGAGAAATCTAAGATATTCTCTTTTAAGAGATAGGGGAATAATGTTGTGGCATGTATTTCATATCACGTGTGAAAAATATATTAATCTTAACATTCAACAAAGGACTCTTCAATCATTGTATATTCTGAGACTTGTCAAAATTAGTAACATAATTTTCTTGTTGTACCTACGGACACTCAGAAGATATGTGAGTAGAATCACCACATGAATCATAATATAGAACATTATTAGTTACAACATTAAATTGATTAGTTTTAAGTGCATTAATCAAAAAATCCATTTCTGTGTTAAGTATGGTAAAACTATCAATCTCATACACACCAATTTTCTATCTAGAAATCTCATGCCCATTAGACCAATCATATTGATTCGAAACTATATCATCAAGTAAAACACATGTTTCATTATATGATTTACTCATGAATGCACCCCAGCTGCAGTATCAATGGTAATTTTGATAGAATTTAAAAGATCACTATAAAAAGCTAGTAAAATTAGCCAATAGTTATATCATGATGTGGATATTTTCTAATCAACAAACACTATATAAAGGTTCACCAACAAATTGCCTAAAACTACAAATTTCATTATGTAGTTTAGCAGTTTTATCAGATGGAAAGTATTTAACTAAAAATATTTGAGACAAGTTTTCTTAATGTATAAAATGATTAGGAGGGAATAAGTTTAACCATATTTTTCCCTTTTTCCTAGGAGAGAAAGGGAACAATCGTAATCTTATGGCATTGGAACTTATTCCATTCAGCTTGATTGTATCACTTATCTCCAGAAAATTCTTTAGATGGCTATTTGGGTCTTCAAAGGTCTCTCCTCCAAATTGATCTGTCTGCACCATACCAATAGGACTAGGTTTTAATTTAAAGTTCTTTGCCTCTATTGCAGGACGTGCAAAATAGTTTGAATATCTTGAAATCTAAGCATAGAATACTCCCCCATGGCACTATTCTCTTGATCCATTGCTACCTCACGTCCTTGTCTTCCTTAACCTGTTTACGGATGGCTCTCAAAGTTTTCTCTATTTCAGGATCAAAATCAGTTAGGTCAGGACTCTTTAATCATAGTATATACCCTATCAATCAATCAATTAATCAGAGTTTTAATTCCAATAATTGGGGTTGACTTATGTATAAGCGTATATGTACGCAGTCTTCCCCTTACATTTTTGCAAAGAGGCTATTTCCATACTTTGAATCCATGACCTTCAACTGTTATACTAAGATTCGTAAAAAAAAAAAATCTAAATTTATAATGTCAACTAAGACTCCCTAATTTCCATCATAATAGAATTCTGGGTCTCCCCGCTATAAAAACCAACAATAATGGCACTGCTACCTCCAAGAACTCGTCCTTCTACATTGGCAACTCCTCCTTCTGAGATGAAAGATGCAATGAAAGAAAAAGAATGCTTGGAGTTTTGGAAGAATTCTGGGTCTCCCCGATTATAGAAATTGACATTAATTGCACTACTATCTCCAAGAACTCATCCACTTGTACGGCAACTCCTTCTTCTGAGGTGAATGTTGGTAGTTGTGTTGATTCGCTTCCGTTTTTCAAGATGCTATCATGGAGGCTGTGAGTCTACTGGCTCCCAAGAAAGTAGTATGGTATGAAGGTTAGAGAGAGGGGGAGAGAGAGAGATGGTTTGAAGATAAAAACCCAAATCTTAAAAGTCTTTATCCTCCAAGACATTTCAGAAATTCAAGAAACAAAATCTTTCCTTGACTTAGTAGTTGCGTTGATTCGGTTTAGTTCCCCAAACATTAAATCTATTGACTCCCAAGAAAATAGCGTGGTATGAAGGTTTCATATTGCAAATAAAGCATTGGGATTTTGCATATGTTTCCCACTGCCTTGGATACAAGCAACAGAGTGACTAGCACCGGCTGAAGTGAGAAGGACTAATTTTGCAAAAATTAAAAGATTATCTATATAGCAAAAATTAAATCTAAAAGATTATCTAATAAAAGATTATCTAAAAGATTATCTATATACCCTATACAGATACAAAAATAACAAAAATTAAATCTCTAAAATAAATTGCAAAAATCATTCAAATTAATCTAGATTATCTATATAAAAGATTTCTCTTGGTTTTGACATTTGAGATTTGGGCATCTAAATTTTGGAGGTCTCAAGTTGATAAGCAACAAGAAAGTGGTGAAAGACTTATCTCATATTATTCAATCAGACCAATTTTGTAAAAAGTATCTCATTGGCAAATAGACAAATAAGAGTTTTCCAAGACAGGCTATAAAAATGGTGATGGAGCTACTAGGCTTTATCCACTCTAATGGTGCAACCCATCAAGATATCTTCTCTCGATAAAAATAATTATTTTGTATTTTTTATTGATTATTTTAATAGAAAATTTTGGAATTATTTTTGTAAAGAAAAATTCAAATTGTTTGGTGTTTTCAAAAAACCTCAAAACACTTATTGCAAATCAAGGCAGATAAAATCAAAACTATCCACTTGGATTGAGGAGAGTTCATCTCTAATGAATTCAAGACCTTTTGTAAAGAGAATGATATCAATTTTCCATTAATGATCCCAAAGTTTCCACAGTAAAATGGAATTGCTTAGAGAAAAAACCACACCATCCTCGACATGGCAAGGAACATGATGAAGAGCAAGCATAAACCTAAAAACCACAACAAATTGAGTTTTAATTCCAAATTTCATAGTCAACCATTTAAGAAATCAATCTAGGAGAGAGAAAAAATAAATAAAGATATAATAAAATAAAAAAATAAAAAAAAACAAAATAGAAAAGATAACATAAAAAATAAACAATAAAAATAATGAAAGGAGAAAAGCAAAAATAAATTATCTAAAGAAATTCTATTGGTATCTACACATCATAAATATTAAATGTTCATTGGTATCTACACATTAATTTATTTTTATATCTTTTGAGATATTTAAACCTAAATTATCGAATTTTTCAAATTTACCAGATTACTTTTATATGGGTTTAACTAATGGGTTTGACAGTATGCAATTACATAATTATTTGAATATATAAACCCAATGTTGGATTAATGATCCAATAATCTCCCACTTGGACTATATGTGAAACCTTATAATTATGTAATTGTGAAACGACTGAATGAGTTTAACTTTTCTGTCAATATTGAAATGTATCTACAACCAATCTGGTCTATCAATCATATAAATTTAGGATCAAGGCAGTTTTTGTTACATTTCTTTCGTAACTCAACCGTCATTGTTCACGTAAATCGATATAACCGAATAATAAAGATTATGATATGGATGCGTAGTATGGAAATATCATATAATGTGATCTTTAACATGCCTATTTCCAACTGGTTCTCTATAGCGAGATCATATCAATTCAGAGTATGAATAAAAACTGAATCTTTATTTTTGCGAAAAATAACTTCAAAATACTTTAAACTGAAATAATAAAAAATGTCTATATTAGATCAGCATCTAAAATCACAAACTCCCACTGAAACTGAATATTTTGAATTGATATGACATCCATACTAGTAGTGCGTACATAAACCTTTTGAGTGACAATCCCTTAATAAATGTATCCATAATTTTGGAATTTGTACCAATGTGCTCTATAGACAACTGTTCACTCTGAATTATTTTCTTAAATAGAATATAAGACTATTGAATTACATCACACAATAATCTGAGTGCCTTTCAATACCATCTGTGATAAAGTTTCATAATCATATTCCATAGTTGGATGCCTTATAACATGCTATGAATTTTGCTGCCATGATGGAAGAGATTATAATAGACTATTTAATACACTTCCAAAAATGACTCATCCTATTAGCGTGTAGCATGTTGTAGCCTTCATGCTAACTTGACATCCCACAAAATCGAAATCAGTATACCGAATGATCTCAAACTTATCTGACTTTCAATATGTAAATATATATCCTTTTTCTCTCTATAAGTATTACAAAACCCATTTGACTACTTTCCTATACTCTATTCCCGATTTGCTTAAATTCTGCCGAACATTTATGTAATATATGCAATATCCAAATGCGTATAGATTAAAACACACATCAGACTCCATACTATTGATGCATAAGGAATCTTCTACATTTTCCTATATTTAAAAGTCATTATTGAGACACTGGTAGAGACTAAAATTGTCTCCCTTACCATAGGGGCATTTCCTGAATACTTGCTTCCACAGAACTTCTGATATCTATAATTATCAATCAAATTTCATCTCAAAACCTAATGAGATAAAGATTTTATGAAATTTGTAATATCATTGTCAGGATGTCTGAATTTTATCTCTCCTGAAGGTAGTTGAGTTTGTTCTTTCGGAATGGAAGGTTCTCTAACATTGTCTAATAACATCTAATATATTTCTCTTAGAAAACAATGTCTGTAATCATATCTCCCCCCACAAACTCAACATCCTAAAAAAACTGAACATAAAATTAATACCCCTTAAATCTTTTCAGATTTTACTACTAATCAACTAACCATCCTAATGTCCAATTTTCTTTTATTAGATTTAATAGACCTAATCTTAGTTGGACAATCCCAACCATACAGATACTTTAAACTAGAACGTGTGCCGGTCTAAAGTTCTTATGGGGTTTCAGTAGTTGTCTTACTGGGAAACTCTGCTCAGAATATATGTTGTAATCTTGATTGAGCCATATTATAGAATAATTGTCGATAAACGTGATAAAACATCTTTGACCATTCCAAAAAATAAAATGAAATGGCCTATAGATAGCCGTATGTATCAGTTCTAAGATGTCTAAAGTCTTATTGGTTTCAATAACCTTTTATTGGTTTGTTTTTCCTTTATATTATTTACACAAATATCAAAATTTGTGAAATAAAAAAAATCAAGAATTTTTTCTAACACAAGTCTTCTTATTCTTCTTTTGGAGATATTACTCAATCTCTTGTGTTATAATGGAGAGAAATTCTCATTGGTAAATTTAAACTGTGTAATTCGAGTACTATATTATAGGGATTTATTAAATGAAATAACAGTATCAACCTAATATAGATTATCAAATCTTGATAGAAAACTGGAACCAACTTATTTGAACTCAAGAAACTAACCAACTTTTCCATTTTCGAAAGAATAGGTAAAACTTGATCTGTCCAACACAAAAAATGGAAATCAAATTCCATCTAAAAGATGAACAACAAAAATTTTAATAAGAACCAAATATAAATCGATTTTCAATGATAATATAAACTTTTCTATCACTATAATTGAAAACTTTATTGTTACCGTTCACGTAGATGTATCTTTCACCATCAATTGACGATCGATAGTTTAGGAAATCCTATATAGACACACTGATGTGAATAATCGTAGCGGAACCTAACCACCAAGTATGTCTTGATACCGAAGTTAAGTTAATCTCTAAACAAACCAAACTAAGAAATATACCTTTTATATCACTTCAAACGTGATAGTTGGTACATTCTCTTTTTCTTGTACCCTTATCACTACAGAAGAAGCAACCATTCTTTCCCGATTCAATCGGTGTCTTTCGTTATTTCTTTTGTGATGCTATACCTACAACATCTTTATCCTATTTTCTTTTCTTTTCTTTCTTTTAATCCTTAGTGGTCAAGAATTCTTAACCATTATACCGTATAAAGATAGGATTTGTCAAGAGTGTACTAACAATCATTTCATTTTTGACAGATCATTTCTCAATGTCCATAAGAAAAAATTTAGTCGTCATAACTGACTTATATATAGTGTCTCTAAATGTTTGTGGGATGGCTCACTTTATCATCATTAAACACATGCGATTCAACATCTCTCACATTTCTTTCTCCCTCTTTTCAGAGGTACTCTTATCTATAAGTGGCGGGGAGAATCGGTCATTAACGCAACGCTTAAATCTAAACTTGAAATTTGAACCATTCAATTTAAAAATCAAACTGAGTTGGGCATTAATATCCATCAAACAAAGATTGATAATCCATATACACTCACATGGAACTTTAAAACCAAATAAATTCAAACATGAGTAATCCACATCACAAGATACTGGACACTCTATTAATATTTCATCTTTAGACAAAATAATTAACTTGTAAGCGGTATCTTGATACAGTAATCAAATGCTGACAATAAGAACATATCAACCAATTACATTCCTTTGGGCCGATAAATTGGTCACATGTAAAACAAAAAAATTGTCACGTATTTATTACCATAAAGTGTACATGCATCTCCGTCAATACTGATTTTCCTTTGGGCCGATCAATATTCACATGAGTTTCAAGCACACAGCCCTTTTACATCTTTAAACAAATTAATTTTCACAAGAGAGGTCACTTTTACGATATGTTATTTCAATTAATTTATCTTAAGATATATACAAAGCCATAGGTATAGTAATCAAACGCTGACAATAAGAGCATGTCAATCAATTACCTTCTTTTGAGCTAATAAATTGATCACATGTAAAATTGAATAATTATCACACATTTATTACCACATGGTGTACGTGCAATTCTATTAAGGACCTTTCTTTGGGTCGATCGGTACCCACATGAATTACATACACAATTTTTTATATACCAAAATAAATTAATTTCTACAACAGATATCACTTTGGTGATATATTGCTTTAATTAATTTATCTTGAGATATATACGAAACTATACTCATATTTGAATCATATATATAATAAAAAAAATTCAATTTCATCATGATGGGATTAATTTCTTGAAAATTGGACTATTTAAAGTTCAATCTTATTAATTTTAAATTAGGCCTATAAAAGCCCAATTTTATCAAATTTATCTTTTTCATCTTTTTTGTCTCTATACTTTCGTTGTCGGCATAAAACCAAACTCTCCACCCTTTGCAGACAACTGATCTAAAATTTGGTCAATCCCTGTTTTGTAGCATAGGGCACCAGAAAAGTTTCCAGGTAGGTGGTGAGTTAATTTAGAATCGCTTAAGAACTAACCAGCTTTAGATTTAGCCCCGTCTTGTTGACAGAACTTTCCTAAACATGACATGTCATTGCATACTAAAAGAATGATCAATTTTGAATATAAAAAGGACAGTATAGAATGATAAGGATAAAAAATGGGTTTAATTGAGTCTAATAAGTTTCAATACCTTTATATCCAGCATTGAGTCTGTTTAGCCATAAAATGACCCATACCTTTTTTATTTTTTTTAAATATTGATCCTTTTGTGATGTGGATTTGCAATAAAAGAAAAATTTTATTTTCTGAAATTAGGAAGTCAGCCCTTAAAAGAATTAAAATATGGAAATTTCCTCTTTTTTTAATTTCTCAAAATTGGAAATTTTCTTAATTGCAATTTATTTTCCGAAATTGGGAAGTTAGTCTTTAAAAAGGAGAAAAATGAAATCTGAAAGTTTTATTTTTCCCTTTTTTGTGTTTCCCAAAACTGGAAATTTCTATAATTGCAATTATTTTTTCTGAAATTAGGATATCATTTTTTAAAAAAGGAAATTAAAATTTGAAAATTTTCATTTTTTATGTTTCCTAAAATAAAAAGTTTCCTTAATTTTTTTTAATGGAAAACTTTACTTTAAAATTGGGAAATTAAACCTTGAAAAAAGGAAAAGTTAATATCTGAAAGTTTCCTTTTTTTGTTTCCTAAATTCTGAAAGTTTTTTAAAAGAAACCAAAATCCAAAATATTCTTTAAAACTGGAAGTTTTCCAAAAAAAAAAAAAAAAAACACTTAAATCCAGAAATTTCTTAAAAGAAATCAATTTCTAAAAGAATTTTTAAAACCGGAATTTTCTAAAAATTGTATCATGGTAAAATAAGATCCGAAATATTCATTTCAAAAAGAAAAGAAATCAATTTTATTACTTGCCAAAAAAAAAAAAAAAACTTACATTTTTTTTCCGGAAATTTTAAAGATTCATTTCCAAAAAAAATTCAACTTTTACAAAAATGTAAATTTGCTCAAAATATCATTTTTCTTAAAAAAAAAATGCCCAAAGGGAAGAAAGAAAATATTTCAAATTATTATAAGATTTAAATCTTTTGAAAACTTTCAATCGATCTTCTTCTCTTTTACCCAAATATATATATATATATATATATTTTGGAAACACTGAATATCGACTTTAATAAAATACTTAATGTCGAATTTGATAAAAATTAAATGTCAACTTTGATGAAGAATTTTCCCAATTTTGGAAACACTGGATGTTGAATTTTAATAAGAACTGAAGGTCGACTTTAAATAAAAATTTTCCATAACATTTTCTTTTATTAAAATCCACACAAAAAATCCTGAATATATATATATGTATATATATATATATTTATTTGCCTAAAACCAAAATATCCATAAAAATTTTTCATATATATTTTTTCAAAAAAAAAAAATTCATAAAGTACTAAAATCATATTAAATTTTAAAATATACAGGAAAATCCCGATGATTCAAGCAAGAGAGGCTCTGATACCACTTGTTGGAAATATAACTTAATATAAAAGATATGTCAAATATCGTGTTAAATCACCAGAATTAAAAAGACTTAATAAATTGAAATTGAAATCCAGATCGGACAAAAAAAGTACCTGATTCCATAGCCAGAGACCGAATAAAGTGAATAATTGATTTGACCTTTGTCTGGATAGAATTTTAGGTAAAACCTTCTAGGTCATATGTATCTTTATATATTCTCACTATATGATTGGGGTATTAGGGAGAAGAGTAATTCATTGACCCAGGAACCATAACCCTATTTATAGTTGTAGGGTGACTTTTACGTTCCAAATCTGTTTGTTCAACTTATGGTAACTGTCTTTAAATTACCCTTAGACATTCTCTATTTAATCCATCATAAATAGTAAATGTTCATTCGTATCTACACATTAATTTATTTTAATATTTTTTGAGATATTTAAATTCAAATTACCGAATTTTCTAAATTTATCAGATCATTTTCATATGAGCTTAACTAATGACCTTGACAGTATGCAATTATATAATTATTTGAATATATAACCCCAATGTTGGATTAATGATCCAACATAAACTGCAATTTATTTGATCAAAAATTTCATTGGTGATATTGAAATTGAAAAATACTAGTAGCCAATTTCAATGGTGATATTGAACAATGCTAGTAGACATTTTGCTTAGTTCTGTAAAATTTTTTATTACATATGAGACCTTCTTGGGCTCTTTGCTGCTTATTTCCTGACCACGGAAAATATATCCAAGGAGGCTTTAGATTACATATGCGACCTTCCAAGCATTATGCGTTGCATCGGTTGTCCCTTGATTTCAACTTTCCTCAATTATTAATATACAATATTTTATGTATTATTTGATCACAAAGTTTGTTAAAATTAAAATTTGATCCCACTAATGTTAAGGATAATATTATAAGATCATATTAAAATTTTTCAAGAAATATTAGAAAAATCGGTTTAAGTTTGACTCATGCTTGAATTTAGATAATTCAATACTAGCTTCTAAGATTTATTTATTTACTTTATTTTCTGGTGTTGGAATTAGGATGAGCTCACGAGAGGGGATAATGTGAAATCTCTTCAATGCTACATGAACGACCGGTGTATCTGAGGAAGTAGCTCGCGCATACATAAATGGGTTGGTTCAGCGGACATGGAAAACGCTAAACAATGTTATGTTTCGTGATTATCCCTTTGAAGAACCCTTTACCTGTGCTTGCCCTAATCTTAGTCGAACTGCACAGTGCTTTTACCAATATGGAGATGGTCATAGGGTTCCACAATATTGGACCAAGGACCATATCATTTCATTGCTAGTCGAGCCAGTTCCACTCGATTAATCAATGATTTACTTTGCTTTGGCTGTTGGGATTGTGCTAATCAAACTTTACTACGTACCTGTGTAAGAGCTATGGCCGCTCATTTTTACTTCTAATTTGCACTTTTCGATAATTTCCTCCGCTGTGTGTGTCGGAGGTGAGTTGTAATTTCACATATATAAGTTCCTTATTAACTTGAATGGTTGCCGTCGAAAGAATGTGAGATCTACAAAAACCGCCGGAGAGTGCTCTGGTGGGAGAGATTTCGACGTTCAAGTCAGAAAAATCGGTTTTCGAATGTAAAAAAACAGACGAGAGCTCAAAAAGGGAGAGATTCTCTATGATTAAAGTACACAATGTGTAAGGCTCCTGGAACGTACCTGACTCAGAGGGTTTTAGAATATTTTATACCTGCGAAGTCGTACGCCGTCAGGATGCTTTAACCATACTTTCCTTATCGAATCGATCCGAAAATCTTGAGAGTTCAATATTCCGAATTGATTGTAATTCTCATCCTACAGAAAGCATTTGTTTTCTAGAGGGACTCTTTCCTTTACTGAAAGATCTTAAAGATACTGCTCTCAAATAGGAAATCAGAGTTATTAGGATATTTTGACATTTCCTTAGAATCGTTAGAGCTATTAGCTATCAATCGGTCGTTTCGCCGATAAAAGGTCTTCAAAGTTCGTTCGTTCGATAGACTAATGATTGAATACCCGATCAGGATGGTTACTTTTGCTTGATGAATCACATTCGGTTGACGGGGAGATTGAAATTCTATCGTTCAGGAGATCTGAACGACTGAGACCTTTCGGTGAATGGTCATAGAGGATAGTTGAAGTCAGACAATAGCTGTCTTTTGTGGGCCTCCTATGTGTGGCCTTGTTGATGCTGACTCTTCCAAATTGGGTTTAGGGTTATTTCCTATCATTTGCCCCCGATTCATGATTTTCTTAGTAAAAAGGCACAATGAGTAATGATTATTGAAAAGACACGAAACTTTTTAGTGTAACTTTTGTCATTTCGGTATTCGAGAATCATCTTCTACACCCTTCATAAGGATTCACGTTCGTCAGATGATCTCGTACCCCAACTTCTTACTCGTTGCTCTTGTAATCCTTCTTTGAAGAACTTTTTTCTATAGACATAATGTCAAAAGATTCTTCCTCGTCACGAGGTGTAAACAACATACGGAGTACAATGATTGAAGAGAAACTGATGAAAGTCCGAAGAGACATGTCGCTCGGAAACGATTTCGAGCTAGTGTTGTCTGGTGAGGGGGACAGAGCGAATCATGCCCTCGAGGGTTGCGTCCCAGTGTACAAACAGTGTGTAAAATACGATTTGAGCATCCCACACACAGGCTCGCTGGCGGAGGTTTTGAGATATTGGAATATCCACCATTCGCTGCTTTATCCCGAGCGCTTGGCGTTTCGTGATCACTTTGATTTCCCTGCTAGGGATTTTTCATGTTCATTTCGACTTGGAGATTTTGGGGACTCTTTTTTTCCCGGTACGGTGTAGTATCAAAGGTTCTACTCATGGATAGTATAAACTCCAAATTCGTCGGGAGTCTCATTGGAGGTTATTCTATAGTGAATCTCAGAACAAACGTTGGATGCATAAATTCTTCTACGTAAGATTTCTGAACAAAGATCTTCTTCCAATACTTCCAGATGCTAATCAAGTACCCTTCTTGAACATGAAGATCTTGGATCTCTTCCATCATTCTCGTCTTCTGGATTTGTCGGTCGCTATTGTGAGGCTATCTGTCAAAACATTTGGGTGGATTTTTTTATAGATGACCAGATGTTGTCTAGCTTGCTGGTGGATGAAGCAAGACAGATCACCAAGCCTCTCTTACTGGAGCAACAGAGGAAGGAGTTAGTTGATTTTGTACCGTCTGTAAATGCTTTCCTTCTGGAGGAGGTCTCAACCAAGCGGGAAGTGCGACCAAACGCAAAGAGGAAGGCAACTGATATTTCCCTGAGACCCGACCAAAAAGATCAGGGGATCGATCGTCTAGCCCACTCGCTGGTGAGGAGCTGGTGGAAACTGGAGAGCATGAGCCTCCCCGAGAACATTCTGAAATGGGAGAGGGCCGGCCAATCGGCCATCCGTTGACCATTGGTGCACCCCTTAGCATCGGGGAGGGGGACGCTCCAGACGAGGAACTCCTTGAGGCGACTGGGAGTGCTCTAGCTCCGAATTCACAATAACAGGAGGAGACCCCACTGATACACATTCCTGGAGAGGCATCCGAACGGTCTCTGCAGACATCTCAATGTCTTCTGCAAGACATAGAAGAGGAGACCAGCATTCCACCTCCCATTTCGGTTGAGTCGCTCAATGGAGGTGATGATGATTTTGAAGAAGGATCAGTAACAGTCTGTGTGGGGGGCCACCAATATAACTTCATTGATTCGCAAACGGCACTATAACTGGCCGAACGGTTCGAGTTTCCTCCGAAACTTGCCCTCTGAACAATGTCTCCGGATCACGTTGAGAAGACTATTCACTCCCTTTACCTTACGGTAGGAATTTTCCTTGTCCGAACTATATCCGAATTTGTTATTATATGATTCTGACTGTGAAGTGTATTTTTTCCCAGACTGCGACTTGACCGAACTCCAAAGAAAATAGAGGAAAGAACGTGATTGGCAAGTTATCTGTTTGAGTAACCAAGTTCTAGCACTGAATGACGCTTTGGAGAATAAGGAAAAAGACGCCGAAGAGGAGAAAAACAGGCAGATTGAACGTCTTTAGGCGAACTTGACCCTGACCCGAGAGCGTTGCAAAAGTTGGAGGCTGAGGAGCGTGTACGGGAAGCTAAATTAGCAGCCGCCGAAATGTTAGCTCATCTTCCAGAGGAGTCCCTTCAAAATGTGGAGTGGAAGATGACTAACCTCAAGGCGTCTATCACAAGAGATGTTGCCAACCACCAGCTTTTCCAATGTAGATTGCTCGAGCATTTGAGGTGCGCTGAGGAGATCCTCCCCTTGAGGGTTCAACCAAGAGAACGACAACAGATCCGGATTCCGACCCTAAGACCTCTACTAAGACAACATTCACCCGATTAGTAGGATCAGGACGTCTAGAGCTCGACATTCGATTGGAGATTTTAGAGATTAGGACCGCGTCCACCAGTTTGGGAAGTTTTATCCCATCTTGATAACACGTTCGATCGATAGGATCAAGACGTCTAAGTCCCGATGTTCGATACAGGTTAGAGTCGTATCCACCTATTCGGGGAGTTCTATACCATCTTGATGACATATTTGATCGATAGGATCAGAGCGTTTAAGTGCCGACGTTCGATAGAGGTTGGGGCCGTGTCTACCTATTTGGGAAATTCTATCTCGTTTTGATGACACGTTCGATCGATAAGATCAGAGCGTCTAAGCCCCGACGTTCGATAAAGGTTAGGGCCGTGTCCACCCATTCGGAGAGTTTCATCCCATCTTGATGACACGTTTGATCGATAGAATCAGGGCGTCTAAGTCCTGATGTTCGATAGAGGTTAGGGTCGTGTCCACCCGTTCAGGGATTTTTATTCCATTTTGATGACACGTTCGATCAATAGGATCAGGACGTCTAAGACCTGACGTTCGATAGAAGTTAGAGTCGTGTTCACCCGTTCGAGAAGTTTCATATCATCTTGATGACACGTTCGATCGATAGGATCAAGACGTCTAAATCCCAATGTTCAATAGAGGTTAGAGCCGTGTCCACCCGTTCGGGGTGTTCTATCCCGGTTTGATAACACGTTCGATCGATAGGATCAAAGCATCTAAGGCCCGATGTTTGATAGAGGTTAGCGCCGTATCCACCCGTTCGGGGTGTTCTATCCCATTTTGATGACACATTCAATCGATAGAATCAGGGCGTCTAAGGGCCGATGTTCGATAGAGGTTAGGGTCGTGTCCACCCATTTAGGAAGTTCCATCTCATCTTGATGACACGTTCGATCGATAGGATCAGGGTGTCTAAGTCTCGATATTCGACAGAGATTAGGACCATGTCCACCCGTTCGGAGAATTCCATCCCATTTTGATCACACGTTCGATCGATAGGATCAGAGCGTCTAACACTCGACGTTCGATAGAAGTTAAGGCCGTATCCACTCATTTGGGGAGTTCTATCCCCTTTTGATAACATGTTCGATCGATAGGATCAGGGCATCTAAGGCCCGACGCTCGATAGAGGTTAGGACCATGTCCATCCGTTCAGAGAGTTCTATCCCGTTTTAATGACACATTCGATCGATAGGATCAAAGCGTCTAAAACCCAACGTAAAATATCCAGCAAATTTTATAGAGCAATTTCTATATTCTTGATAAGAGAAAATTATTCTTGAACTTGACTATTTGAACAACCAAAATTGTATTATACAGAGAGTTGTATAAGATAGTTTGGTGGATATTGTGAATCTATTTCTGTTAGATAAAGACATTTTCAAGCAAAGAAGATCAGAAGTCAATAGATTTTAAATTGTATTTTGTAATTTCGTATTATAATAGAAAATTAGCAAATTACTAGATCCCGACTTACTGACTGAAAAAATTGATACCAGATTTATCATAATATATTCGAAGAACAAGATATTCTAAAATTTAAAAAGTATGAATAGACAAAAAAAAAATATTAACTACATCTAAGGGAATAATATGCGACCATTAATTCCTCTAAAATCAAAAGAAAAAGTCGATTGGTCAACTGTACGAATATTCACAGTACATACATTATAACAACAGTCCTCTTCCTTCTTCCGGTCAACTGTATGTTGGTTGGATCTTAACTCCACTATATTGGTAAATTGATGGCAGGTATGCATCACCAGGTCAATTCTTGTGCTCATCCCAAAGTTCAATAAACTTCTGCTTGAAAAGATTCCAAGTCACTTCTGTAGTCCTCAAAATCCATTCTTTATATAACTGTATCGATACATCCAATTTAGACAATTCACGGAGGCTAGGTCCATATTTTCCCAGGTCAAAAACTAATAAGTGAAAAATCTGCAGTAATAGAACCATATAGGCCTGCTTTATATGCTTGAAATAAAGATTATGTTTTCTCTACAACTTGGAGCCCTGAATTCTCATTAAACACTAGTAGACATACTTACCATAATATATATTCAGCCATGAAATTAACAATTAAAAAAAAAATAGCGGAGCACCCCTTATTGGAGATGAAAGCTTCGAGACAGCTGGCTATGGAGAGTCTGCAGGAGTTTGGTGTTTGTTGGAGAATTTGACTACAAAGAACCAAGAAAAATAGAAACCAACTGAAACCTACTCCTTCATGTTCATTTCACTATGACTGGGGGTAAATGTGATCATGAAAAGTGGAAGACATCGAGAATTAGGAAAAAATTGTAACCACACATACAAAAAAGGCAAGCAATTGAAGCAAAAGTGCTTCAATATGAGGAGTTGTGTTTCTAAAGTCACAAATGATAGAGAAGGTCTCCTGTCTAGCAGCAGGAAAGAGTGGTTTCACAACTTGGAGCACTCACCCTCAGGACCGAGAATAAAACCATAATTGAATATAAAGTTTGGGTCAAGACCCTGTGAAAGTAAATTTCTATGGTTTTAATCCACATAAAATTTGGGGGGGGGGGGAGAAACTTTCAAGTATAGTTCTGTTCTGCACAAAAAAAATAAATAAAAAAAATACTTTTATAGTTATTTTAGCACCTATAACATTATATGCCATTATGCAACAAAAAAGATCACGAATTGACTTGTGAAAGTATCATCAAAAGTATTAGAAATGAGATCAAAATACCAAATCTGAATGTCAATTGGATACAAAAAACGTTCATTAGCTGTTTAGATGAATCAGATTTAGTATCCAAAATTTGCAGGTCAATTGGACACATGTTCCTATTTAAATTATAAAAAAATATATATATATATATATATATATATATCTGAGGCAATGAACTTATTCAAGAGACAGAGCTGAGCAGAGAATAAGAGCTTACACTTTGTCTTGCCAAGATCTCGAAGAAATGAACTATTTGACTCTCACAGCACTACCTCCATCTCAAGAGCAATCTCATCCTTCCTAGATAGGGAATAATCTTCTATCTCTTGCCTGGTGAAGTACCACCCACACATACAGCACTGAGGCACATCTGCATCACAAAGGTTAGCTGCATCTCTGGAAATCTTACACAGTATAATTTCCTTGCAGCTTTCCTGCCATGGGAAGTTTTTTCATTCAATCTCAGAATCAAACGAGCAATTTCTGATATTGCCCTTCAATGTAAACAATTACTAGCACTATCCGCAAAGCATAACACATTTGTTTATAGAATGTATTGAAGCCTTCTTAACAAGTCAACAATATATATAATAAGGCCCTAGTTAGCACTATCCGCAAAGCATAACAGATTTGTTTAGTGACTGAAGCATATACCAACAAAATCTTCACCCAAGCACAATTGTTAAGGCTTGTCATATAATCTAATAAAAGATTAGATAAAATTTTTAATAAGATATTTCAAATGTAATAATAATAATAATTTTAATATCTTTTTATAAAAAAATTGTTTCTAATTGTAAAATTCTATATTTTCTATAAAGGTATTTTGTTTTAATTAAAAATAATATAAGTAAAATAAAAGTAAGATTAGAGGAATTGAGATGTTCACAGGCTCCTGCAATAATACTACTCCTAAAGAGTATGATTGAGCTCTCTTTCTTCATGAGGCTCAGTTGCAATGCAATGACATTTTGGAAGATGTTCACAGGCTCCTACAATAGCACTACTCCTAAAGAGAAGTCCCATGTGATATTTCAAATCATATGCAGCGGGCTTTATCAGGCTCCTACAGTATATATACATATTGACATAACCACAATAGCTGAAATCGAAGGCACAAGAGTTTCAAGGTCTATATGTTCATTACTTACAGCAAGAGTCGTTTTCTGAGCCACGAGTTTGGGTGACTCATAAATTGGCCTTAGTACCTCTGCAACACTCCATGCCTATACAAAGATCAGAAATAAGTTTTGAAACAAAATAGATTTTAATGCCTATACGGACATACCTACCAATTACAACATACCTATATAGATTTTCTATTGCTAAAATCCGTTGCTAAAACTGTGTTTTTTTGTTGTGCTTAGTATTAGTGCAGGAGCTATAGGGAGAGAAAAAACCAAAAGAGCTATGAGAAAAAATAACCTGAACTCCAGGACGTGTTTCGTGCATGAATTCGAACAATTTATTGACAACAGTTTTCAAGAACTTCTAATGGGATCGCAAAAATTTCGGGTACTTTCCAACAACATACCTACCAATAGCACCAAATCCACGAATTATTTACAAATATGACATGTCACATTATTTCAATGTTCAGACTAATATACCACCACATATAATAACGTTGTCTCAGGTTTTCTTAATTGCCAACCACCGCAGTCATGACCCATTAAGAGACCATGATGATAATGAGTTAGAGAGAGAGAGAGAGAGAGAGAGAGAGATGGATATTTATTTCTCTCTAATGTTTCACAACATTGTGCCATTAGCAAATGGCTCTTGCCACAGGACCTCTTTTTTTGTAATAGTGGAGGTTAAGAGAACACCCAGTCCAGTGGTGTTTGACTATAAGCTTCCGATATTCAAGATCAGAAGAGAAATTCACATTGTGTCATATAAGTTACTTTCCCATAAGCAAGTGCATCTGGCTGGGCAAAAAAGTTGGACATAAGCTCATCATGATCATTCACTGCCCCCCCTGAAAATATAGGAGAACAAAGTAACATAAAAAGCAGAACACGTAGCTTTGCAGGCATGGAAAAGCCACATTATTCTTGAACCATCACTATTAAATGTCTTAACACATTTCGGCACCTGGCAAGTACACAGGTTGCTAGCTCTTCACAACACCCATGAAATCACAAGGAATAACTCACCCTTGAAATTCTGAAAAAGGCTCATTAAAATCTTGATGCAACGCAAGCCTTCCCAGAAGATAACCGAAACACACAACTCCACTGTACATAAAGAATTCACAGGATCATTTTATCCTTCTCAGTGAAGATGATGCAGGCTTTTCATGGCCAGCAAGAAAGAAGGTCAGAATCACAACATGGCGAACCAAGAAACAAGTCTAACCACTGCCAAAGCTGACTATGCACATGCTTAGATTTTTGCTCCTATTATATCTTGTCATACACAAACTGTGCTCTACTAACAACTCAAAAAGTGTAGAAAGCTAGAAAATGTCCCATTGACCAACTGTTACTACAACTTGAAAAATATCTATATATAATTTTGGTAAATGCTCATTTATTTTCACATACTGGGGATGTTAAACAGGCTAATGAACATGAGATGGAGTATGTTTAAGTAAGGCAGCTATCTAGTACTTTAAAAACAATTGGGTGGGAAAGTTAGAAGACATCTTGGTCTCAATTAACGTTGTATGGTTTAATGAAAAAACAAAATCTTTAGAAGCTTCTACCTTATTATTGTTGGTTTTTTTTTTTTTTAATAAACAGAAATCCAAAATAGTTAGTGAGACTGGCTGCCTTGATTATATTTACAAGAACAAGCACAAAAGCACTTTATTTGCTTATTACCATGAAATCACAATAAGCAATTATCAAGGCATTCACAATTGAAAGAAAACAATGTCACGCTTGGTGACAATTAAATAGCAGTGAGTTGAATAGCATTAGGTTAGTCACACCTTCAATTGGAACCAAAATATCAGTACTACTAATGATGCTTGGAGATTAAAATCATTCACTTAAAGCTAGGATGCAGCAAGATGTACATGCTGAAGATTGATGACATCCATAAAAATCAGTTTTTAGTATAAATATTTGCTTAAGTCTTTGTATATTACAGGACATGTTAATTACCTGGTGAAAAGAGGATCTCCTTACCAATAGTCCATTTCTTCAACGCTCTCAAATCAACATGCTAATGCTTTTTCCGGTACCTATGCAACATTTCCAAATTTCACAACAATAGGCAAAAAACAAACCACTAATGCCCAAAAATCGGGCACATAGAACTTACTACCATAATGTTCCGGAAGTGAAAATCTCAGTGATGAAGTTAATATGCTGATTTTTTGTGTCAACCCAGGAGTTATAAAACTTAATAATGTTCTTGTGTTTGAGAGTCTTAAGCAAATGAACTTCGGAATAAAGATGCTCCAAGTCCTCAGAATTCCGAAGAAGATCAGCTACTTTAACCTGATTCCAAGCTACCTCTATTCCTTCCCATTCATCAAATGCCCTATATCTACAACCCCACCATTTCATTAAGGACATTCACATATATAGCTACCCAATTTCATTTGCTTGACACGACAAGTCACATTTCATATAAAACTCCCCAGAGTAGCTGAGTGAACAGAGGGGATATTCAACCTCAAGCTGCCAAGCTTTATACGGGCCTAATCATTTGAATGAGTTCGAACCCATTTTCAAAATCGACTAATTTAATAATAATAATTAAAAAAAAAAAAAAAAAAAAAAACTTGAATCCTGCTCATGGCCAGTCGTCTTCATTGGCAGCCTTTTTTTTTTGGGATCAAATTGCATCCTTAATTTTATGAAATGCATTTTATATATAACATCCCGCATAAAACTAAGTCACATAAACATGAAATGCAATTGATAAAAGGGGTTTAGGGAAAAACACGAAGTTGAACAAAGAATTAGGGGGAAAATTACAAACCCGAACATAACGACTAGTGGGATCGGCCTCGACAACATCAGCTTCAGAATCGTCCGGTTCTTTCTCAAACGGTAGGTCCTGGGGCATTTCTCGGATGCCAAATCACCAGATCAAAATCTCAAGAACCCTAATTTGATTTCAAACAAAAGACGAAACAAGAAATGCGAGGGACCAGGACTTTTATACGCTTGAATTATATTTTTTTAATATTCATTTATATATTTTAGTATTGATTTGAACCATATTTTATAATTTTATATTGATTTATTTTCACGATAATTGATTTAAGAAAATGGAGTGAACTTGTTATTTTTGAACTAGCCAGACAATATTCAATATTTTGACCATAACTTTTTGTTCTGACGTTCAATTAAGGCGATTTTTATGTCGCTAGAAAGAAAACTTCAAACCCTACAACTCTTATGAAGACCTCAGAGGCTAAGTTAGACCAAAAGATACCAAAAAATTTAGTCAAAATTACTATAGTGTTGAAAAATGGAAACTGGAAATTAAAATAGAAACTTGATACTATAATTTCAGATTTGCATTGCTAATAACTTCAGAAATTATCCAAATTGAAGAAAAGAAAATTTTCAAGTATTTGGAAAATTAAAGATCATCATCAAGCAGCAAAAGAAAATTTCCAAATCAAATTCAAAGTCCAAACTTTTAAAATAGTCCAAGTTATTAAATTTTTCTTAGGGTTTTCACTCCTATATGTATGTTGCAATAGGGCAGCTCCTTAGGTACGAATTTTCTTTTATTTTTCTCATTTTTCCACCACTTTACAAACCCTTGTAACATCCTCCATCCCAAGAGACTTCAACCTCCATGTTCGTATAAACAAGAGTTGTAATGTTTTCTTTTACTTTCTTATTTCTCTTTTCAATGTTTAGTTAATTTTATTTTTCCTAGAACTCGATGGATTTTATTTTTTGATTAATACATTGCTTGATTTGATTCTTTCCCTTAAGTTTTATTGGCATGATTATTATTTTGATAAAATTTTATTATTGTTCTTAATGCTTCGAACGTTTTTTGGTCCGACGTTTGGATGATTTGAGATTGAGTGCATGCATGACCAATATAATTGCATAAGATTAGTCCAAATAATAAAATCCATATGAAATTATGAGCATCACCATTGGATTAATTTCATGTGTGGAGATTAAGAAAAACCTTAATTTGCAGATTTTAACAAAACTTAATGCGGTTTGATTTAATCAAAATTGCATGACCATTGGATTTCGATTAGACAAATTAGGGATTCATTGCATGACCATTGAGTGAATCTAATTTAGGAAAATCTGTCATCATCAATAAGAAATCCTTAGTCAATGAACTTAGGGATTGAAGAGATTTGACCATGTAGAAAGATAAAAATAAATGAAATCGATGTTCTAGGGTTTTTATCATATTAGAGTTTCATATTTTAGGTTTTATTTTTAGTAGTTTCTAAAATTTTCATCATTTGATTCGATTTGTTCAATTTAGATTAGAGTTATTCATATTTGATAGTATAAAATATTCTCGTGAGATCGACACTTGTTCTACACTATATACAACACTCGACTAGGGTATATTTGCCCAAAATCGTGATATACCTAAATCGTGTAACAAGTTTTTGATGCCGTTGCCGAGAATATCTTTATATATCAACCAGGATAACCTTATTTAAAATTGAACTTTATTATTTCATGTTTATATTAGGGTTTAGGTTGTATAGTTACTATTTTAGATTTTAGTTTTGGAATTTTGACAAAATTTTTGGGAAATT
Organism: Dillenia turbinata; assembly: GCA_037126225.1. NCBI lineage: Eukaryota > Viridiplantae > Streptophyta > Magnoliopsida > Dilleniales > Dilleniaceae > Dillenia > Dillenia turbinata. Next base: position 4,016,851 of record JBAMMX010000021.1, on the reverse strand, counting down.
TCCGGATTCTGGGTAAATAGTTTGATTTGAAGTGAAACGACCACTTGTTTCAAAGGGTTTCGGGCCACTGAACTAAACTCATAGTAATACTATGAGCACCAACCTATCTCGGCCAAATTCCATCGTTTTCATAGGTTTTTTTATTTTTTTTATTTTTTAGTGACTTTTTAAATTTTTAGTTTTCTGTTTAGATATCTTTTGTGCATTCTTTTGTTATATTTTAGTGATTTTCATTTATACATAGGTAATCTAGATTCATTAGAATGGTTTTTGTAATTTATTTTGGAAATTTAATTGTGCTATTTTTGTGTCCATATCGAGTTTATGTTAAGATCGAAAAATCCTGACCTAGTCAAATTCGATCCTGAAATAGAGAAGACTCTCAGAACCATTCGTAGACAAGTTAAGGAAGAAAAGAAGTGTAAGGTTGCAATGGATCAAAAGAATAAAGCCATAAGGGAGTTTTCTATACCTAGACTTTATGATATTCAAATTAGTATTGCACGTCCTACTGAGGCAAATAATTTTGAACTGAAACCTAGTCTCATTGGTATGGTGCAGGCTGATCAATTCGGTGGATAGACCTTTGAAGACCCAAACAGCCACCTGAAGAATTTTCTAGAAATCAGCGATACCATCAAACGAAATGGGGTGAGTCCAGATGTCATAAGGTTGCGCTTATTTCCTTTCTCTCTCAAGGGAAAGGTGTGAGAGAGAAAGGTAAAGGTATGGCTTAATTCATTCATTTCTAATCATTTCAAGAATTGAGAAAATCTGTCTGAAGCATTTTTAAACAAATACTTTCCACTGGGTAAAATTGCTAAATTACGTAATGATATCACTAGTTTTAGGCAATTTGACGGTGAATCTTTATATTGTGTTTGGGGACGTTTTAAGGATATGATTAGAAAGTATCCACATCATGGTATACCTGATTGGTTAGTCTTACAAACATTTTATGGAGGTCTTTTACAATCTGTTAAGATTACCATTGATGCTACAGCTGGGGGTGCATTCATGAGTAAGTCATATAATGAACCATGTGTATTATTAGATGATATGGTTTCGAATCAATGCGATTGGTCTAATGAACATGAAAACCCTAGACAGAGAGCTGATTTGCATGAGGTTGATAGTTTTACCATGCTGAATGCGAAAATCGACTCTTTAATTAATTGCATGAAAACTAATCAACTGAATGCTATGAGTAACCAAGCCTTATATTGTGATTCTTGCAGTGAATCTACTCATGTGCCTTTTGAGTGTCCACAGGTGCAACAAGCGAATTATGTTTCTAGCTATGACAGGTCTCAGAATAACCCCTACTCAAATACATACAATCCTAGGTGAAAAAATCATCCTAATTTTTCTTGCAGTCAGGAAGCACCGCAAAGACCAATCAATCCACCAGGGTTCAACGCAATTCAATGGCCAAGGGAGAACAAACAATCTTTGAAAATGGCAATCGAATGCTTAGCAACTGTGACAAGTGAAAGAATTGAGAGTTTGGCAGCAACGACCAACAAAAGATTTGAACGCTTAGAAGTAGCTACTAATGAAAGGTTTGAGAGTTTTGAAAATAAAATTGATAAATTAGCTAATGCTTTTCATTCTCGTGTGTCAGGTCGACTGCCGAGTGATATTGAGAAAAATCCAAGAGTACAGGTAAATGAAATCATATTGAACAATGAAAAGGAATTACAACGGTTCTCGGATCCATTCCAAGAAAAAGAGATAAAACAAGAAGTCAAGGAAGAAATCCATCAGCCTACCGATGAGAAGGTTAAGGCATCAGAGTCTAAACAGAGAAGTACTTTATATTTGAGTCAATATAAACTCCCTCTTCCTTTTCCTAGACGTCTTTTACAAGGAAAAACAGAATTTGAAAAATTTTTAGAAATTTTTAAGAAACTGCATGTGAACATTCCCCTTTTGGATATCATCAGACAAGTACCAGGTTATTGGGGATTTCTCGAGGATGTGATTAAAAAGAAGAAGAGGCTGGATGAAGTTCCGAAATTCAAGTTAAAGGAGGAATGCTCAGCAATCGTGCAAAGGAAACCACCACCAAAACTTTCTGATCCAGGGAGATTTTTTATCCCTTACACAATTGGCTCTTCTGATTTTTCTGATATTTTGTGTGATTTGGGTGCCGGTGTAAATGTCATGTCATATTCTGCATTCTTGAAATTAGGGTTAAAGAATTGTCGACTTACTAATATTTCTTTACAATTAGCTGATAAGAGCATAATACATCCGAGAGGCATCATAGATGATATTTTGGTAAAAGTTGATAAATTCATTTTTCCTGTAAATTTTGTCATTTTGGATATAGATGATGCAGATAGTACTTTATTGATTTTAGGTCGACCCTTCTTAAACACTGCACGTGCTCTGATTAATGTTTCTGCTGGAAAATTGATTATGAGAATGGATGACGAAAAAATTGAGTTTAATGTTTTTCATCGCATGAAAAATTTTTTTAAACAAGAGATTTCTAGAATTGAATACACTAAAAAGATTTTTGAACATGATGTTAATATCTCTCATTCAAGTGATCCTATTGAAAATTACATTGTCAGTTCGTCACAAGTCAAACATGATTTTTTAAACAACAAATATGTTGATGCATGTGCTGTTTTGGGTGTAAAGTTAAGTGATTTTAATTCAAAAAGTGGGTCTCATGTGGGTAAGAAAAAGAAGTTTCAATTCAATAAGTTTGAGGAAGAGCAAGAGATATCTGAGAATGTTCAAATTGACAAGGGAATGACAAAAGCATGGCAAGATGTAATGAATGGTCACAATGTGAAGATCTATGAGTCAGGTTGAAATAAGGAAATAATGTCTGGTCAAAGACAATAAAGAAATGTGCTTATTGGGAGGCAACCCAATATTTTTTTTTTATGATTTTCTTTAGTATTTGTTTTTGTTGATTTACTTTAAATTTGAGTTTTTTATGGTATTTTATAGGTGAATAAGCAACTCTTTGTACAAGAAGAAAGAAGTAAAAAAGAATGCTACATTTCAGGGGAGTCCTCTATTCTCTTTGCTTTTATTTATTTTTTACATTGAGAAAAATATTTAACTTAAGTGTGGGAGAATATGTATACATACACTGCTAATTTTTTTATATATAGAAATTTGAGTGCTGAATTTCTGCTTCGTTCTCAAAAATTTTTGTTAAATTCTTTCATGCTAACGAAAATTTTTCTTGAGTTTTTTAGTCCTTGCGTGCTATTTGTATTGAATTAGGTTACATGAACGATGATTGATATTAGTAGTTATTTAGTATATGATTAGCTATTCATTTTCTTATGGTTGATTTGAAAGACAAATAATGCAAGATTTGACACAAATTTACCTTAGTAAGGATTTGAGCCTTAAAGAGCAATTTCTTGCTCTCATTCTTTTTCTTATTGAACGTATATCATACATGAGTTGATCATTCTAGAACTTGCTCTATTATGCATTTTGAAACCACATTCTTGATTTTCATACACCAAAATGATTCAGACACCTAGGTTTACACAAATTTAGCTTTCAGAAAATACCATCCCTATCATATTATCCCTTACTTAACCCATTTGAGCCTAAACCTTTTTCTTTTTTTAATGACCTACATAATCTATCCCATGGCCTTCATTCTTTCTAACCCCAGAGTTTGAACCCCAATTTACGAAGGTACTTATAGTTGATAGTATGGCATTCTAGTTTTTTTTTGGCATTATGATTTTTTTTTATGTTATCAAGTTGATGTACTCAAAAAAAAAAAAACCAGCCCAAAAAAAAAAGAAAAAAAAATTTTGTTAGTTGAAAAAAAAAAAGAAAAAAAGGAGAAAAAGAAAAAAAATCGAGAAAATATGGGACTTTTTTCTTTCTTGATGTTGTTCACTCTTATAGTGAAAGTTCATTGCATTATTTTTTACTTTGAATAAGTGATATTTCACATTATATATTCATAGCTAGAGTCAGTATTCTCTTGCCTAAATGTAAAGGATGCCATGTTCTGATACTTAAGTATTTTTAGTGAATCATTTTAACCCTATATTTTATCCATTATCCTACCCTTTACCCTAGTCCCATTACAACCAAATAAAAGATCTTTTGATTGGTGTTTGGATTTCATATTTAAATGGTGGAGATTTGATATATGAGCAAGCTTATGGTAATATCATCTCATCATGTTGATTTGAGTGATACACATACCCTTACATACATTGAGTGTTTTGAATAGTTGAATAGTATCTCTCTTCATTGTATTGAGCGAACCGACTGTGAAGGTGTTTAAATCTTGCATTATTATAGATTTCGAGGAGACTATAGAATGTGTAATGGCTTTTCTAGTATTAATTGTTATGAAGTATTGATTGTCTTGATTGTAATTCTGGTTTGAGCATGTTGTACGCATGGTTAGGGACTTGATAAAAATTAAATTGGTTTTGGAAGAAAATTATTTTTGCTTGAGAACAAGCAAACATTCAAGTGTGGGGGTAATTAATAGCAATATTTTTATACACTTGAATTATATCTTTTTTAGCATTTATTTATGTGTTTTAGGATTGATTTGAACCATATTTTATGATTTTATATTGATTTATTTTCGTTGTCATTGATTTAGGAAAAATGGAGCAAACTTGGTATTTTTGGACTGGACAGATAGCATTCAGTATTTTGACTATAACCTTTTTTTCTGATGTCCGATTGAGGCAATTTTTATGTTGTTGGAAAGAAGACTTCAAGTCCTACAACTCTTATGAAGACCTCAGAGGTTGAGTCAGAGCAGAAGATGCCCAAAAATTTAGTCAAAGTTACTATAGTGCTGAAAAATGGAAATTTGGAATCAAAATGGAAACTTGGTGCTACAATTTCGGATTTGCATTGCTAATAACTTCAGAAATTATCCAAATTGAAGAAAAGAGAATTTTCAAGTATTTGGAAAGCTAAAGATCATCATCAAGCATCAAAAGAAAGTTCCTAAATCAAATTCAAAGTCCAAACTTCTAAAATAGTCCAAGTTACTAAATTTTTCTTAGGATTTTCACTCCTATATATATGTGGCAATAGGGCAGCTCTTAAGGCATGAATTTTTCTTTTATTTTTCTCATTCTTCCACCACTTTACAAACCCTTGTAGTCTCCTCTACCCCAAGAGACTTCAACCTCCATGTTCGTGCAAACAAGGGTTGTAATGTTTTCTTTTACTTTCTTATTTCTCTTTTCAATGTCTAGTTAATTTTATTTTTCCTAGGAGTCAATGGATTTTATTTTTTGATTAATACATGATTTGATTTGATTCTTTCCTTAAATTTTATTGATATGATTATTATTTTGATGAGATTTTATTATTATTCTTAATATTTCAAACATTTTTGGGCCCGACGTTTTGATGATTTGAGATTGAGTGCATGCATGACCAATATAATTACATAAGATTAGTCCAAACAATAAAATCCATATGAAATTATGAGCATAACCATTAGATTAATTTCATATATGGAGATTAAGAGAAACCTTAATTTATAGATTTTCACAAAACTTAATGCGGTTTGATTTAATCGAAATTGCATGACTATTGGGTTTTGATTAGACAAATTAGGGATTCATTGCATGACCATTGAGTAAATTTATTTTAGTAAAATCTGTCATCATCAATAATAAATCATTAGTCAATGAACTTAGGGATTGAAGAGATTTGACCATATATAAAGATAAAAATAAATGAAATCGATATCCTAGGCTTTTTATCATATTACAGTTTCATATTTTAGGTTTTATTTTTAGTAGTTTCTAAAATTTTTACAACTTGATTTGATTTGTTCTATTTAGATTAGGATTATTCATATTTGGTAGTATAAAATATTCTCGTGGGATCGACACTTGTTCTACACTATACACAACACTCGACTAGGGTATACTTGCCCGAAATCGTGATATACCTAAATCGCGTAATAGTGTTTTAAGAATTTGGAGATGGGGAAGGGCGAGAGAGAGCGAGGGAGAGTTGGTGAAGCAAAAACGTGTGAAGAAAGGGAAGCATGTGGGAGAGTCTTCGTCCTCGTCTTCGTCTTTGCCTTTGCCTTCGTCTTTGAAACCTTAGGGGGAAAGCCCCCTGGTCGCAAGAGGTGAGTGTTCGAAACCTTACGGAGAGATAGTGGAGAGAGTCTTCAAAACCCAAAGTTATACTTGCCATTGTCGGAGATGGGAAGAGGAGAACAGCGGCGTTGGGCTCACTTAGGTCACGATTGGAGAACAAACGTTAGAAATGAAATGGGAAGAGGAGAACGTGCCATAGAAGCGAAATGGGTTAATTCCAAGTTAAAACTTAGCAACGGAAATTAAAATTCATCGTTAATTTAGCGATGGACATATTCATCGCTAATTTAGAGGCAGAGAAAAATTTTTACTATTAGGTTTTTCTTATTTTACATTATTATTATTTTAAAATTTAACAATGGATTTATATTTCCAACACTAAGTTAGTGACATATTGGACAATTCATCGCAAAGTTAGCGACGGATAAAAGAATCCGTTACTAATTTAGTGACGGATTTTAATTTCCGTCATTAAAATATTCAATATTTTTTCTTTTATTTTTGAAATTAGTATTATATATTTTATTTTATTATTTTTCTTTTCTTTTATTATTATTTTATTAATTTATTATTAATTTAATATTTTATATTATTTTATTATTCTTTTTCATTTTTATTTTATTTATTTCGAAATCCAAGAAAGATCTATAAACAAACGATCGCCTCTTAGTAACCATCCGTTTCACTACTTTTGTATCCGAAAACTATTGTCTGATTTACTTACCAAAAAAGATGGATCACCGGATGTCAATGTTTGATCTACTATTTGATCGATTCGAAACCTTGACCACAATTTCGATCTACTGTCTTCCTTGTTAATGACTATGACGATGGAAGATAATGACAAACTTTCAAATGTGATTGAACTATTGATGAGGGACGTGAACGGGTGGAGAAGACAAAAAATGCGAAGGATGAATTCAACGACAGTGACTGATGGAAAATTGTTTGTTACAGATTGGTTAAATTATCTAATATCGAAAATTGTCAATTTGGTGAGAATTATAACATTCACTATATATTCAACTCGATTCCGTTATTTAAAAAATGTCTAAAAGAGTACCCAGTTGAAAATGATTCATAATAGAGTAAAAAAGGAATTTAGTCATCAAATAATTTATAAATTAGCGACGAATTTAGTTATGAAATTTTTTGTGGCTAATTAGCGACGACTTTAGTCACGAATAATTAAGTACATTATTGAATTTTGCCACAAATACATAATTTCGTAGTTAATTAGCGACAACTTTAGCGACGAATATTTTATGTGACTAATTAGCGATGAGATTTGCTATGAATAATTTTCCGTCACTAAATTTAGTGACGAATACTTGATTCGGACAAAATTTAGTCACGAATTTTCTGTTTGTCGCTAATTAGCGATGAATTTTACGACGAAAATATTTTTATAGCTAATTAGAAACGAATTTGACCATGAATAATTTTTCGTTACTAAATTTAGCAACAAAAGCAGTATTCGTCACAAAATTTAGCGATGAATACTTGATTCATGGTAAAATTTAGACACGAAATTTTTGTTCATTGCAAATTAGTGACGAATTTTGTGATAAAAATATTTTCGTGGCAAATTAGTGACGAATTTTTTCACGAAAACTATATTGGTCGCTAATTTTGTCACTAATTTTTCGTCGCAAAATTTGTCACTAATTAGTGACGAAAGTATTTTTCGTCGCTAAATTCGTCACTAAAATTGTGTTTTTTTTGTAGTGAATGTCTATAATCACATATGTAATGAGACACGCACGGGCATTGTGGAATAAGCTTGAATTGTTATATGCTTTGAATATCGACAACAATAAGCTATTTTTGTTAAAGAAAATGATGCAGCTAAAATACAAAGAGAGAAGTTTTGTGGCTGATCACTTAAATGAGTTTCATAACATGATTGACTAATTGTGTAGAATGGGTATAAAGTTTGATGATGAGCTTTTTGGGATTTGGTTGCTTAACACTCTATCGGATTCATGGGTGACATTTAGAATCTCACTTACTAGCTCAGCCCCGAGTGGTATTGTGTCTATGGAATTTGCCAAGGGTGGTATTTGGAATGAGAAGATAAGAAGAAAGTCTCAAAGTTCTATATTATCATAGAAAAAGGTTCTTTTACTAAAAATAAGGGAAGAACTAAGAAGAAATATAAAAAAGGTAGAGATAAAAGTAGAAGTAAATCTAGTTCAAAATACAAGAATATGAAATGTCATCATTGTGGAAAGATGAGTCATGTCAAGAAGTATTGTTACCAATAGAGAAGAGAACAGGGTAGCAATGACAACGGTGAAAAGAAAAATCAAAAGGATGATGAACAAATTGCCACTGCCGCTACTACTGATGATCTTATTGTTGTTCATAAAATAGAAAATGTTGTTAATTTCACTTGTTATGAGACTAGTTGGGTGGTAGATACTGTTGCAACACACCATGTTACACGTCACAGAGCAGTTATTGATCCAATATTTCTATGAAGGTCTATCCCCAATGGAATGGAACATGATCAATGCTGCGAGTGGAGGGGCATTGGTAAATAAGACACTCGATGAAGCGAGAAATTTGATCTCAAATATGGTAGCCAATGCCCAATAATTTGGAATAAGGCAAGAAATTCCAAAGAGAGTCAACGAGATAAGTGATTTTTCTCTTGGTCAAGAATTGAAAGAACTAATTTCTCTTATGCGTAATTTTATTGTAGGAAAAATACAGCAGGTCAAAGCATGTGGAGTTTGTTCTGATTTTAGTCATCCTACGGATTTGTGTCCTACCTTCAAAAAGATTCAAAGGAACAAATCAATGCAATGGGAGGATTTTTGGGACAACCACAACGGAAATATGATCCCTATTCAAACACGTATAACCCAGGATTGACAACAAAGGTTTCAACAACAACCTCGACCATAATTTCAGCCACAACAACCCTCTTCAAATCAAAAAATGTCTCTAGAAGAGATTGTTAAAAGTTTTGCTAACAATACTCAATTGCTTCAACAGGAAAACCAATGATTTCAACAGGATTTCAACAAGAAAGCCAACGATTTCAACTAGAGACAAGAACCAGCATCCAAAACTTGAAAAATCAGATGTCGCAATTGGCAACCATCGTGAGTCGAATGGAGAAAAATAATGGGAAGCTACCCTCTCAAGTGGAGATCAACCCAAGAGAAAACATGAGTGTTATGGTGGTCAAGAATGAAAGGAAACTATAGGACAACTCAACAACAACTGAAGAAGATAAAGAGACCGAACAAAACAAAGCATCAATATTGAATGAATCGGCCACTAAGGTAAGTAAAGAAACCGATACTTCTAAGACTAAAATTTTAATTCCACCTTCTTTTCCTGGCAGGTTAGTAAGATTGAAGAAAGAGAATAAGGAGAAGGAAATCTTAGAGACTTTTCAAAAGATGAAAATCAACATCCCACTCTTGGATGTGATCCGACAACTGCCAAGGTACGCAAAATTTCTTAAAGAACTATGCACTTGGAAGACAAAGCTAGGGGGCAGCGATAAGATTTGTGTTAATGAGAATGTTTCAGCCATCATCCAAAGAAAATTACCTCCTAAGTGTAAGGATCCAGGTATATTCACCATACCAATCATCATAGGGATCAAAAGAATAGAAAAGACAATGCTTGACCTAGGTGCCTCAATCAATGTTATGTCTTTTAAGTACTTGAATTTAGTACCTTTGAAGGAGACTAATGTGATCATATAATTAGCCAATAGGTCCACGTCATACCCCGAGAGAATTGTTGAGGATGTCTTAGTCAAGGTCAATGAATTGATTTTTCTGGTTGATTTTTATATTATTGACATGGATGACGCTTGTTCATAAAACCCTGCTCTTATATTGCTTGGAAGGCCTTTTATGAAAATAGCAAAAACCAAGATTGATGTTGATAAAGGAACTTTGTCGTTTGAATTTGATGGCGAAATTATCACATTTAATATTTTTGATGCCATACAACATCCGAATGACTCGAAATCCATTTTTCATGTTAGCATTATTGATTCTATTGTGCATGAGAATGTTGAACAAAATCTGGTACTTGATAAGCTTGATCTTGTGTTGAAAAAGGGATGAACAGATAAACAAATCGAGTTAACTCAAGACGAAGAAACAAAGGAAGTTATTATGGTTTTACAGTCCACAGCGGAGTTACCCCTCAAGCATGTAAGTAACTTTCTGCCATTACCTCTTTCTAATGAGAGAATTCTTCTTTCTACAATGTAGGCCCCAAAGCTCGAGTTGAAGCCCTACCCGAACATATTAAGTATACATACTTGGGTGACGACAAAACCCTATCGGTGATCATAGCCAAGGACTTGACCAAAAATCAAGAAGAGAGCTTGATGCGGGTATTGAGAGAGTACAAACTGACCATTGGATAGACCTTGGCAGACATAAAAGTTATTAGCCCTTCTGTGTTTATGCATCGAATTTTGCTCGAACCCAATTCCAAACAGGTAAGAGAACTTCCACGCAAACTCAATCGTACCATGAAAGAAGTTGTTTTAAAGGAAATTTTGAAACTGTTAGAGTTAGGAATTATATATCCTATTTCTGATAGTCGATGGGTGAGTTCGGTTCACGTTGTTCCCAAAAAGAGTGGATTTCAATTGATGAAAAATGAGAATAATGAGTTAGTGCCAATGAGACTTCAAACTGGTTGCGAATGTACATTGACTTTAGAAAATTAAATACCATCACCTGGAAAGATCATTTTCCTTTACCCTTCATTGATCAAATGCTAGAAAAATTGACAGGTAAATTGTTTTTCTGTTTCTTGAATGGGTATTCGGGCTATTACCAAGTAATTGTAGCTCAAGAAGATCAAGAAAAGATTACTTTCACTTGCCCATTTGGAACTTTTGCATATCATAGGATGCCCTTTGGACTTTGTAATGCACCAGAAACATTTCAAAGATGCATGATGAGTATATTTTCTGATTTAATTGAAAATTGCATCGAAATTTTCATGGATGATTTTACGGTGTATGGTGATTCATTCAATCAATGCCTAGATAATTTGTGTAAGGTTCTTAAGAGATGCATTGATACTAACCTAATCCTTAACTATTAAAAATATCATTTTATGGTGAAAGAGGGAATAGTGTTAGGTCATGTAATTTCTTCAAGAGGCATTGAAGTTGACAAAGCCAAGGTGGATTTAATTGCTAATTTGTCATATCCAACTAACGTGCGAGAAATTCGTAGTTTTCTTTGTTATATAGGTTTCTATCGGCGATTCATCAAGGACTTCTCGAAAATAGCTCAACCACTCTTGAGATTATTGCAAAATGACATTACATTCGATTTTGGAAGTGAGTGTAAGGAATATTTTGATAAATTGAAAACTTTGCTAACTTCAGCTCTGATTTTGCAGGCATCTACCATTTGAGTTGATGTGCGATGTTAGTCACTATGCCGTGGGAGCCGTTCTTGGACAAAGGGAGGGAAAACAGTCTCATACAATTTATTACACCTCTAAGACACTTATTTGGCTCAATGCAACTATACCACCACAGAGAATAAGCTTTTAGCTATTGTGTTTGCTTTTGAAAAATTTAGGTCTTATTTATTAGGATCTAGAGTCATTGTGTACTCTGATCATGCAGCTTTGAAATACCTCTTGGCGAAGAAGGAATCGAAACCACGACTCATTCGATGGGTTTTACTTTTGCAAGAGTTCAATTGGGAGATTAAGGATCGGAAAGGAATTGAAAATTCTATGGCTAATTACCTGAGTCGATTGGTGCATGGCGAAGAACCCTTCCCAACATCCGAAACATTCCTAAATGAGCATTTATTTGCTTTACAAGGTAAGACAGGTAGGGAACCTTGGTTTGCTGATATTATTAATTTTCTAGTAACTGGGATCTTACCAGATGACCTAAGTACTGCACGGAAGAATAAGATTAGGAATGACTCTAACTATTATATATGGGATGAACCTTACTTGTGGAAGATAGGGTCTGATCAAATCATTTGTAGATGTGTCCCTAATGATGAAATTCATTCCATAATTGCTTATTGTCATAGTCATGTATGTGGTGGACATTTTGGTCCCAAGAGGATAGTTAGGAAAATTCGGGATAACAGTTTTTACTAGGAGACTATTTTTAAAGATGTTTACCAATATTGCAAAAGTTGTGAAATTGTCAAAAGATTGATAACATATCTTCTAGAGACAAAATACCTCAAACTCCTATCTTAGTTTGTGAGATTTTTTATGGATGTATAAGGAACGAACAAAGTACCTTCATGACAAATGCTTGAATCGGAAACAATTATCAGTAGGGCAAAAAGTTCTCCTTCATAATTCAAGGTTGAAACTCATGCCAGGTAAGCTTATGTCTCGTTGGATGGGTCCATATGTTATTGTAAGTATCTCTTCATTTGGCATGACTCAAATTCAAAGTCTTGAAACTAACAAGATTTTTCAAGTTAATGGCCATAGACTTAAACCTTTTATCGAAGGTTTTGATATCTCTCTTGTCGAGGAGATCCAGTTAATAAACCCGGTCTATGTTAAAGAATGATCCGAAGAGGCAATGTCGAGCCAATGCCATTAAACAAAAGGGTTATTGGGAGGCAACCCAAAATTTTTATTTATTTCCTTTATTCATGTTATTTAGTTTAGATTTTATTTTCAAAAAAAAAAAAAATGATAGCCTTGCCCTGCTGTTAAGGCGTGCTCACACCTTAACAAGCATTCACTTCTATCTAGTTTTACCTATATTTTTGAGTGACCAGAAATGGACCCTCATTAGGGTGTGCCCACGCTCTTACTCAACTCCAAGGCTATCAATTTAAGACGAGACACTTGTAACATACAGAAAAGGACCTTTGTTAGGGCATGTCCATGCCCTAACGAACCTCTTAGGCTACCCATTGTTACCTCAGTCGCGAATATGACCAGACTATCACCCTTCTTAGGGTAAGCCCATGCCCTAAGAAGGCTTTATTTCTGCCAATCAAGTGATTCCCCCCCAAAAAGAGAGAGAGAGAGAGAAAAAAGGGAGGGAGCTTTTACGCTGCATTTTCCCCTTTTCCCCTTTCTCATATTTGTGTTTGTCCTTGGTTTAGGGCTCATCCTCATGAGAACAAGTGAACAAGGTCTTTCATTTGCAGACATTCATCCCAAATTGCAACAAATCGATTAGGGTTTCTTTATCAATCCATCATCTCACACCTATTTTCATCATCAATCAAAGAGATCGCTAAAGTATCATTCATGAATCCACTTGAAACCCCTTTCGACATCTTCGTCTTCCTCACTTGATCATTGCCATCATAGGACCGTCCTCCTAGAGCAGCCTTCAACACTCCATGGGGCGGAAACATTGGGTGAATCATCAGTATGGCTTGCAAAATCGAGAAGCACCAGTTCGACCTTCGATCGCGCCACCTTCACTGAAACAATCGAAGCCCCTCCAGGTTTCAGTCTCTAGATAGTGATTGATCATCTAGTTTTTCATCATCATCCACCTCTCCGTAGTCCGACTCATCGTAGTCCCATGAGTGACCAAACCCTAGCACCTCCCCTGCATCAGCTGTGCGCGAAGAAGGTCTATGCCTCTTCGTCGGTCCAAGCCCTCCAAACCCTAAGAGACGTAAGGGTGATTCTTCTTCGATTCGCCATCATTCATTAGAGCTACCCTTTAAACACGAAGAAACCCCTGCTGCAGCTACCATACCTACTGAGTAAGAGAGAGTGCAAGCCGAACCATATACACCTGCTGAGCAAGACCATCCTGCAGGCATTTCCTCTCCGACACGCCCTCTCGTATTCGATCCAGAATTACAAAAGGGAAAGCGATATTTCCACCATCAAAGGCTCAACTTCGGTCTTCTTTGAAGTTTAGCATGACGAATTCGCGAAAAAGGTATACCAAAATCTCAACTCGTCCAATAATTCCGTGCAAATATTTTCATGTTCCATCCCCTAACTTATTGAATATTCATGCATCTATTGTTAAATATTTGACTGCAATTGGTTGGAAAGCTTATCTGTCCATGCATTGCCTTACATTTGTTGAATTAACTTATGAGTTTTATACGACATTCCAATTTCACACATAAAGAGATTTCACTTTGTCCACTCCTAGGTTAATTTCCTTTAGGCTATTGAATCAATCCTTTCAAATTTCATTGACTGATTTCAATGTCATATTAGGGTTTTTAGATACAAGTCATACTCAGTCCCCTTTGTATCAAAATAGCATATGCAATTTTTCATCTATTTTCAATTCTGATTATACTGCTATTTGGGTTGAGATGGATTCAGATCCTTTTAGTTATCACCCTACTCATTCTAAGGGTCATAATTTGAAAGACCCTGTTTTGTAAATCATTCATAGATTCTTAGCCTTCAGTTTTTCAAGTCGTAAAGATAGTTCAACCGTATGTACCAAACCTGAACTCTTTTTCCTTTGGTGTATGAAAACAGGTCAAAAGGTAAGTTTTGGCTATTGGGTTGCGTCTCAGTTTCTCTCTTGTTTGAACAAACCAAAGAGACCATTGATTTTAGGATCACTTATAACCCAATTAGCCATTACATTTTGAACTTAAACGATCATAATTTGCATGTTGCTTGCCCGCTTGATACCTTAGACTTAGACTTAGACTACTTAGTACGCGTGGACATTATTTCTAATTTACATGATCACTATTTTTTAACCTCCCAGGTATACCCCGGGACAAGTCTGCTTTTCCACCTGCAGGTCCTTCACAGCATAGTGTCGATCCTTCTACTTTGGGCCAGTCTTCTGCAGACCAATGGCGCGTAATTGATGAGCGTTTAACATGTTTAGAGCATAATTTGATGGCGTACTTTGAATTTATTGGCTTTTGTCCCCCGTTTTCGCCTCCACCCTAGGCCAGTACTGTTTTATCCTACTTTTTAGTTTGTTTCTTTATTTTTGTATGTTTTCTTGTTTTCTTTTGATCTTTCTTCAATTAGGCATACATTGAGGATAATGTATGATTTAGACGTGAGGGGAGCGTTTAGTAGATTTTTTTTTTTTTAGATTTTTTTTAGGTGTTTTAGTTTCGATTTTGCTTATTTGTTTGAGTATGATTGAATTAGGGTTTATCTTAAAAAGAAAAAAAATTCTTTCAAACTCTCTTTATTAATGTGTACTGTTTGATTGGCTGGAAACATATAAAAAGTAGTTTGAACCAATGGTTTTTGTGCTTGAAATAGCTTTTCATGTCTTTAATAGTTTTCTTTGAATAATAAGCATGCAAGATTTGACACAAATCATATTTCAAAGTGAGGTTTTGAGTCTAAAACGAGCAAATTCATTTTTTGTTCTCAGAATTTCTTTTCTTTTTGAGTGAATATCACACTTGGATTGGTTATTCTAGAATTTGCAATGTTATATATTTTGAGATCACATCTAGGGTTTCATGTATTGAAATGAAAAAAGTATCTAGATTTTACCCCATTTTGATTTTCGTAAAAATCCTTACCTTGATTTATAATCCCCTTAGTGAACCAATTTGAGTCTAAAACCCTTTCTTTCTTCAAAACCTTTCAATACAATACTATAACCCTATTTTGGCTGGCGTTTCAACCCTTGTACTAAGGATATATGTAGTTAATTGCATGATATTAGTTATATGATTGTCTCATGAAATATGTATTGATTAGAGTTTTGATAATGATATTTGCTACATATGAAAAAGGAAGGAAAAAGTTTGATTTTGTTCATTTTTGTAATGAAATGTTCTTCATAAAATAAAGGGGAAGAAAACAAAAAAAAAAAAAAAAAAAGAGAGAAAAAAAAAAGCAGCAGCGAAGAAAAAAGAAGAAAAGAGAAAAAAAAATGCTACATTTTTTAGAATTTCATTTCAATCATGGATCGTAAAGAAAAAGTTTGACATTGTTATGTGATTTTGATTGTTGGCTATGTTGAGCACCTGTGGGTAACAAGATAATGTATTTTTTGTGTGCTATTTCTGCGGAGCAAATGTGTTATCACAGAAAGAATCGTGTGGCTAGTTGCATATTTTCTTTGGTACATTTTAACCCTTGATATTCCCTTTTATCTTACCCCTAATCCTATCCACGTTACAACCAAATGAAAAACGTTTAAATTGATGCATGAAATTCAAAATTTTTAAGTGGTAGAGATTTGATATATTTGCAAGCATATAGTAATATCAATTCTAATGCATTGATTTGAGTATTATTGATATATTCTTCACTCTCCTTTTGAGTGAATTTGAGTGATCCTTTTGAGAGGATGTTGGATTTTGTTGTTTTGATTTCATAAGAACCTGTTGGGATGTGTGATTGCTGTTTTGGGTATAAAATGTTGAGAAGTACTTGTTGTTCTGATTATGTTTTTGGTTAGACTTTTATGGCGCGTATTAACTTTGGAGCTCGGAAGGAGAAAAAGTAGATAGGATAATTTTTTATTTTTATAGGGATGCTTGAGGACAAGTATCATTTAGGTGTGGGGGAATTTGATAGGGATAAATTTAGTATAATATTTGTACTTTGTTTTATATTATTTTTAGATTAATAATGTATTAATTTTAAGTATTTGATATATTAGATTTGTTGGAGGCCGTTTATGAAGGAAAGTTGAGAAATTGAGCAAAATAGGTGATGATGCATGCAAAGATGGAATTTGGACAGCAATGCTCAATTGTTAGCATGTGGACATGCAAATATCAAAGGAGTCAGATGAAATTGAAAAATTGAATGCTGAAATTCTTTTGTTTAAATTGAATTTTGGGAATTTAGAAATTTGTAAAATTTTTGTAATTTTTATTTAGTTTTTGAGTTATAAATAATATTTGAAAGTTTCCTCTCCTTTATTTTAGCAACTTAGGACCCCAAGATTTTTACCTTTTAGTAAAAAAGGTAAAAGAGAGAAATCCCCTTTTTTTTAGGAGCTTTAGTTGTTTTATGAAAGGTGAATAGTTACTATTCACGCCAAATGAGGGGCAGCACCGAGGAAAAAGGAATTTTTAGGTTTTTTAAGGGAAAGACATATATTTTTCTTAGGGGACATATTCTCTCAAGGGGCGGCTACTGTTTGGCCGATCAAGGGGACGGCTACATTTTGTTTAATTCTCTCCGTTGCTCTGCAACTTTAATGTTGAATAAAATTTTTATGAGTTTTTTTTTTTTAATGTCTTCATTTTAATTTATTTTCTAGTTGAAGGTTAGTAGAAATTTTAATTTATGATATTGTGAGATCTAAATGTGCTATTTCTTTCAATAATCATAGGTATTTATTTAATTCCTATATTTCATAGATCATGATTTTTTAGCATTTATTGAATAGATAACCAATATTTAATAGACCTAAAATAATTTATAACTAATTGAAATAGCAAATCCGTAATTGTTTATTAGTTTTAATAAAGTGGTGAATGACATTTATATTATAGAATTGAATAATCTAATTTAAATGAACCCGTCGTGTATTTGTTAATTAGAAATGGATCTCTCTAAATCTTAATGCTATTGAAACTTTAAATCTTAAGAGTTTCTCTAGAGTTAACTCTCAATTAGAGAAATAATTAATGAGTTTACCTTAATTATCAAAGAAATAAGGAGAGATTGGTCATTAAGAGTTTATCGATGATTATAACCAATTTATTTATGTGTTGTTGAATTATCCTTGAATCGAGAATCAATCGATTAAATCAAAGTAGAAATGAACCCTTTAACTAGGTTAATTTATTATGACTTTTAATTCTTTAATTTTGGCTCACTTTATTTTGCCGATTGTTACTTTAATTTTAATTAGTTGTTTATTTCAATTTGTTAGGTTATTTAGTTAATTCGAAATGCCCAAATCCTGATTTTTATTTTATTTTATTTTCTCAAAAAAGATAAATCCCTTTTTTCCCTACGGATTCGACCTTATTTGCCCTAGACTTGTCTTTTGTGAAGTATGTATTTATTTTTGGTAATTTGATGACCCACCAATCATATACTTATTGCAGGTTAGAATGCTTCTCGGATTGGTGGGCTGAAGAAGGAATTAAGAAAATTTTTTGCCGTAAAGAATTTAGGGCAAGAAAATCAAATACTTAACATACAGATTATAAGGGACAGAGAGGTAAAAAAGTTGTGATTGTCACCAGAGAAGTACATTAAGAAAGTGTTTTAGAGGTTTAATATGCATCAAGCTAAAATAGTTATCACTTCTCTTGTTGCACACTTTAGGCTTAGTTATAGGCAAAATCCTTTTACAGAAAAGGAGATGGAAGACATGCAAAGAGTTCCTTATGCACTATAGTTGGTAGTTTGATATATACGATGGTGTGCACAAGGCCAGATATAGCTTATAATGTTGGAGTAGACAGTCGATTTCTTTCTAAACCCGAAAGAGAGCATTGGAATGCAGTGAAGTGGATCATAAGATATCTCTGAGACAGAACGAACATAAAGCTTTGCTTTGGGAGTGATGAGTCTATTCTTATTGGCTATACCAATTCAGATATGACTGGAGATGTTGACTTCAGAAAATCAACATCAGATTAGTTGATCACTTTCACTGCTGAATCAGTGGCTTTGCAATCGAGATTGCAAAAGTGTGTTGCATTATCAACTATTGAATCAGAATTCATTGCAATAACCGAAACATACAAGGAGTTGTTTTGGATGAAGAGATTTGTGGAGGAGTTTGGATTCACCCAGGAGAGGTATCTTTTACTTTGTGATAGTTAAAGTATCATTCATCTTAACAAGAATCACACCTTTCATGTTAGATCGAAACACATTGATGTGAGGTGTCATTAGATACGAAATGTGTTAGATGAGAAATTATTAGAACTTGAGAAGATTCACACAGGTAACAATAGTTTCAATATGTTGGCGAAGTTTCTGCAAAAGGGAAAATCTGAGACTTTATGATTGATTGCCGGGTTGGTGAAGCTCCCCACATAGTTGAGAAGGGGAGAATTGCAAGGTTTATGATCTCTCCTACGTGGAGAGAGCTCAACAAATTAAGCCTATACATTAAAAATTTCCAATATCTTGACGAACTCGTTGTTTTGCACATTTATGGACCACGTGAATCATGTGTGAATTCATTTTTTAATACTATTTTTTGTAAATATCACTAAAATGTTTTAAAAATACTATTAAAAATCTTAAGTATCAAGAGAAAATTGATCACTATTCTAAAAGATAGATTTCGATATTTATTTATCACATCGATGTTAGACTTATCATTAACACTACTAACAAAGATTTAAAAAATGTTGTTAATATCTTTTAAATTGTTATTTATAATATAAAAATTTTAAGCTATCTATTTCCACATTATGCTTTTATCTATTGTATTCACCTCTTTAATACAAATTTAATACTTTGGCCCTTAAGTGAATTACCAAGAAAAAAGCTAGCTTTGTGTTCCCCCCCCCCCCCCAAAAGAAAGTATACTAGTTTGACAAAAATTAGAATATACACACACGCAAACACACAAGCACAAAACTATACTCTCACGTGTATACCATGAGTCCTAGTTTTCTCACGTGGGAGAACATTTGAACCAGCATGTCTCTTGCCTCTTACGAAGCAAACAAACGCTTAGAGGATTTCAGGGAGAATCCCAAATGGGAGATAGCAAGAGTGAAGAACACCGCGGCATGCGTCACCATTTGCCTGCAGACCTTATGAAAGTATGATTTTAATGACTACCCGCTCTACATCACTAAAATGCCAAGAATAGACAATATTAAAAATATAAATTATCATCATTTTAATATTAAAAATATTAAAAAAATTTAAAAGTGATCCAAAAATAGAGATTATTAATCATTTTAAATCCATAATTAAGATAATCCAAAAACTCATTAATTAAAAGAATTTGACTATTTTACATGGCATTCATCCCGGACATTTAGAAACTAGCACTTTTTAAATAATTTCCATACATACCGTCTACCGGATCACGTACATAAATCATTGTACCTTATACATACATAAATAATTTGTAAAATTATTTATCTATTTGAATTATTAAATTAACTATCATGCTGACATAAAGAAATTAATTCATAGTCTTATTGAATATACAAAATAATATAAATTAGTGAATAGTTAAGATCTAATCCAAACAATAGCGAGTACCAGAATATGACCAACAAGATGGAGGAAATATCAATTTTTCCCGTGACAACATTAATAAGTAGTGAAAGCATCCTCCCTCAATCACCTCTTCAGTGTGTGGAGTGAATAGTAGTTACATCTCTCCCTCTCTCTCTCTCTATATATTCTTTTATATGTTGTGTAGCTATCCTGTGCTCTAAATGTCACGCCCCGATCCTCGGATTGACCACGTAACAATCGCTGCGTTGTCTCGGTACACGAGCAGAATCTCTCCATATACCAAAACTCCGCAAAACTATATTACTGAATAATAAATCTTCCAGTACACAAATCTATCAAGATCAGAAAATCATGAAACAATACACATGCATATAAACATGCATAATTGGCTATCCCAGCCATTCCAGAATTCTCAGCACAAATAAAGCATTCAAAATAAAAGAAATCTCAAATCATAGTCGCGAGATTTTATTAATACTTACTTGAAAAAAACAAGCTAGCATTAGTAAAGTCTAAACGGTATAAGATATACAAAACTTCGTAAAATCGAAAGTAAATATTGAAATCAAACATTACAATCCAAATGTCCTAGTTAAACAGTAAATTTTACCAAAATGAAATTTAAAAGAAAATGAACAAGTTCCAAACAAATTCCAACATAAATAACGTAAGGATTCCACAAATATTTGCTCCTATATATGAAACAAGTATCGATTTAATTCTTACCAAAAGAATTATACAAGTCTTCCCTTCCATGGATTTCAGATCAAGCTAAAATAACCTTACATCATTATGATACATAAACAAGTCAGCGGATAAACCTTCACAAGCTCCAATTGCTGTCACAGACCTAAGTTTCCTCTGAAACATGTCAAATAGATGGGTGAGTATTGGGAAATACTCAATAAGTGTATAGCATATTATGATAATAAATGAATGGTCATTGTGGACATATCAAATATTTTTTTCAAAATCATATGATCGCATCGATAAATCTCAATGTAAATAAAATCTCAACAAAATATGGTACATAATTATATGCATCCAGTCATCATATCTTATTTTTCAAAATCACGGGGTTGTCAAAATCTTTCCACCAAAGGCTTGGCACTGACCAGTGGTGGAATCGTCAAAGGATTCTCATCAATGTCAATAAATCATATACGATACCCTCTTCCTTGACTTTGGCTTGGGCCTCCCCTGGGGTACAACCAGACTAGTCCCAAGGGAGGGATTTAGAGGCACCTCTCGAGCGCAGTTACTTCTTCATCCAAATAACCGTCTAAACACGTCACCCTGTCGGGTTGCTCCGTGGAGGGAATGATTATAGCCATTAACCATATACACAGTACCATTTCGCAATCATCAAATTATATACCAAAATGAGCCAATAATTATTCAAACAAATTTTTAATGCATGAATTCCATCAGTCACTTTCAACACAAATCAATAAACATGGCACATTAGTTTCAGCAACACATGGATGCATTAGGTAATTCAAATCCCCTTTCGGGACATTCCACAATCACAAAAACAATTTTAGAAATATTTGGAAAATCATTAGAAAACATTTTATAAAATCAGAATAAAACATTTTTTCAATTAAAACCATAAACATGTATCCACTCACTTCTTGGGAGGGTATCCACTACCAATTCTGTAATTTAATCCAAGGTAACCCTTCTCAACCTTCAAATGGGTTATCCTATATCAATAATCACAATTTCATCAAATAAAATCTCATTACAGGGTTTTCAAATTTTTCCTAATTTAATATAGCCTCAAATTGCATATTCACAAATCCTAGACTCTCATTTCATCAACCTAAGATTATTTGCCTCTCAAATGAACTTTAATTCTCAATATTTCTAAACTTGCCCAATTGGCTTCCGAATTTACATAACCATAATATTTTTCATGCATATTTTAAAGTAAACTCTAAAGAAAACTATTCTAATCAACCTAGTAAGATCCTATTATCCTCTAACATGCCTCTTTTGTATTAATCAGCCTAAATTCGTGTAGAATTTAGATATAACCCTAGAAATCACATATCAAATTTCAGGAAAATGCATTCTCTTCGAATTTAACACATTTTCAGAACATATACAAAGCTTTCATTCTAAATTCAATCTAAATTCCTTCAATTATTGAAGGGACTAGAATTTCTCTCACCTAGGGTTTCATAATTCGCAGCCCTTGTTTGAATGCCTCCTCAATCCAATCCGTGATCTGCAGTACTTCATAACCGAAACAAGGTTTATCAATTAGACATAATTACTTAGACAAATCAAAACCCTAAAGCTAGGATTAGGAATCGATCCTTACCTGCGTAGAGAATGGGGTTCAGTCTCAACCTAGGGTTCCGAGGATTTGTGGCTAACTACCGCTTGGGGCTTCAGTGGAGGTCGCAGCAAGCAATCGCAGTGGTAAAGAGAGTAGAGCAAACGAGCAAGGGAGAGGGAGACAGAGTACTACAGTCTCGTGCGCAGGAGAGAGAAAGGGAAAGAGCTCTGTCGCATGAGAGGGAGAAAAGGAGAGAGAGAGAGATGGAGACGAGCAGCCGCATGCGGTGCAGCTCGCCGGTGAGTGAGGGAGACGTGACGGAGGAAGGCAGAGGGTCAGAAACAGAGAGAGGGAGCGAGTGAGATTCGAGAGAGAGACAAAGAGCAGTTCGAAAGAGAGAGAGAGAGAGAGAGAGAGAGAGAGAGAGAGAGAGAGAAGAGTCCATGGGTCGGCTGTGTGCCGTGGTTGGAGGAGCCACCGTGAGCGATAGAGAGTGGCAGAGAAACTGAGACGATAGAGAGGGAGAGAGACAGATTCGAGAGGGAGAGTGAGAGAGTGAGAGACAGGAGAGGGGATTAGGGCTTTAGCCCTAGTCGAATTGGGGGAGGGGAAAACGCAGCGTTTTCCTCTCTTCTTTTTTTTCTCTCATTTTTTTTAATAAATAAATAATTAAATAAATCAATAAATAATTATTCATATATATATATATATATATATACACACCAACTTTTCACTAAATTTTAAATTTCACAAAAGTGGGATTTATTACGAATCGCTAACACGAGATTTTATATATATCCAATAATTTTAATTTAATATCCCAAAATCAAAAATCAATAAAATTTAAAATTTTCCTTTATATTTATCTAGACTTTTTACAGAATATCTCTAACACCGATATTTCGGTGTTACAACACTTAACTCCCTAAAAACAAATTTCTTTCTTGAAATTTAAAAGAATACTATACATTAAGAAGATATGGTTATTGCTTTCTCATAGTATCTTCGGGTTCTCAAATCTCTTTGTCCACCTGATCGTTTTCCCATTAGACCTTAACGATAGGGACTTGTCTTTTTCTGCAATCTCTTACGCCTAGGCCAAAATCAAGATGTAAACCGAGGGTCACAATCGCATACAATTAACACCAAAATCCCGTTGAGCCTTACAATCTCTGCCATATGTATTTTGGCTAACCTCTTTAGAAAGTAAGCTCAATGAAATCATGCCACTTAAAATTTGTGCTCTATCTAAACTTGAGCCTCTACTTGAGTTCAAATTCTTTTTGGTTTGACTATCTTAAATATTATTTATAGACCTCACTTTGCTGATGGATCTTAACATTTCATAGAATAGTTTTAGGCTCTTGTCCTCCAGAAATAGGGAACTCGATAAGTATATTCTTCCCTGACCTTTCGTACAATCATTTCAATGGTCAATTCTCAGCAGAAATAGAAAAGTTAAGAACCCGACCTCCCTTGACCTTTCTAGTGATGATCTCAACGTCTCTCTTTTGGTAAAACTTGGAGAATTAAAATGCCTAGATGTCATGAACCTATCTTGTAACAATTTCATGGATATGATCCTTTCAACTTTAACTCATTTAATCAACCTCATCTACTTGTCACTTGAATTTAATCAATTCAATGGCTCCATTCCGATAGAAATTGGAGAAATAATAAACCAAATTACTTGGATCTCTCCTATAACAACTTGATGGTCTCAATTCCTTTGGTTCATTTACCCTAACTGATTGAGCTATCATGAAATTAAAGGGTCTATGCTTACAAAATAACAAAATTAAGGCTTTATTCCTCCATATTTGAGTCTTTTTAAGAACAATTTACTAAAATAAAGAGTCACAAATAGTGATAAAATTCTAAATCCTTCCCTTTCAATTTCTTTCTAAAAATCCAGCTGCTCATTATTATATGAAAGGAGCTCCCAACATGAACAACAATAAGTCTTCTCTATGGTCACAAACAAACCTTTCATTAGACAAAGTCACATCACCAAAATGATTAAATCAACAAAACATGTCCTAAATAAATATAGATCTTCTCAAGACATTATCGTATAAAATATCTCTACTAACAATCATTCTATCTAAAGTAACATTAACTCATCAAACAAAATAAAAGACTTACCGAAGCAAACATTTTCATCACAGGTACTTGCCATTGTAAGTCTCATTTATAATAATACTATCATGTTTTACTTGTTATGCATATCTTACTTGTTATGCATAGATGTGCTTTTCAAGATTTGACCTTAGTTGTTGCTAGAAATCAAAGTTCATGTTTCGAATCTAAGATTCTTCCAAAGAATTTTAGAAAAGATTGGAGTGAGTATAGAAATTTCTTAGTAAATAAATGGCATGACAAATTGAGCATGAATGAGGGTTGAAGGTAGTTGTGCCAAATACATACAAAAATTTATTTCCATATAATGCCAAAATCATTTGTAATAGCATAAATTCATATCAAATTTTCCATGACTCATATTTTCCAATTTAATAAACAATTTTATATTTTCCTTTCAATAACTTTAGGGTTTGCCCAAAATCACTCTCCTGCCCAGGGTAGTTGGTAGGATCAGCCAAGGGTTTTTCAAAATTTTTAATAAAATACCCAATTTCCTTAGCGTTGGCCCGGAGTTCCGTAGGGTGCCACCACATTATCACAGGATCGGCTTGTAGAGGCTTCTCATCTCGCCTACCACCAAGCAAAATTTCTCTATCCCAGCCTTAGACACACTGCCTCCATGGCCTCGATCCGTGACAAGACTTAGTCTATATTGGTTTTTCAGCCCCATGTTACCAAACTTAATTTATCAATCAATTCATACTCTCAAATATAAGGTATAACAATACTTCAAAATTCACACGAATATCTAAATGTAGCAAGTGTAAATAATTCAATATTCAAAGTCATGAGTCATGGATATTTGTAATTTCATTTTTGGCACAACACAATCACAAAATATTTTAAACCTCTTTCAAAATTTATTTCGAAATTTATTTCACAAATCAATTTGAATTTATTTGCCCATTCACATGCAACATAGTCATCCATTCACATCTCCTATAAGGGAGTTAACCAAATTATCAATGAGTTGACCCAAATATCTCTAAATTTAGAAACAACTCAACTCAAATCCTCAATGAGTTGACCACCAATGAGTTATACTATATGTCCAGGGAAAAAGAATCAAATGACAAAGTCCACCAATTTCAATCAAGGTATATAATCATCATTAACACCATGAATACCTCAAGACATCAAAATCATTTCTCCTTAAATTCATTATCATGTTGTCTTGATCACTTAATGTTTATATTCAAATCTCTAAATTATCAAGTTCAAGTTCTAAGGAATTTATCTGTGGCTATGTCGGGGTTGTTTTGGGTTTCCTCATTCGTCATGACATAAATTCTTGTTTAAGTTCTCGATTGGGATCATTGAGAAGGTGCAGTAATGGTATTGCTCCCAGTACCGGTCTGTGGAGTGGTACTAGCCGATGGCGTAAGGACATTTGATAGACCACTTCTATGGCTGATCAAGTGATATCGACTCATTTGACCTCTATATCCACTTAAACCCAATTCGGGGCAAGAATTTCTCAAATGCCCCACTTTCCAACAATGAAAACATTTTAAAGGCTCAAAGCATGGTCCGGGGTGGTGTTTCTTACAATTCCGGCAGGGTTCTCTCTTTGGCCCCGTTGACTTGCTCCCGGATTTGCACTAGAGGTGGGAGAGCCAAACCTTGGCATTTGTTGGCATTGTGGAGAGCCAATGGACCCTGAAACTGTAACTCCACTAGAGAAGTTCATGCTCCTATTTCTCTTGGACCCTTGACTCACCGAGAATTCAGACTTCCTTTTCTTTCCATAGTCTTCTCTAACCTTTCCTCTTTTAATAACCATCTATTCAGCCCTTAAAACCAACTGCAATACATTCTGGTAAGTGTGCTTATCCGTGACCGACATCCTTTCTCAGATATTCAAATTCAAGCCATCCTCAAACTTGAAGCGCTGGTACTCTTCAAAGGCTATTAACTCCGGTACAAATGAGGATAGGTTTCTAAATTTCACCTCATATTCCATTACAGACATATTTCCTTGGCGAAGTCGAAGGAATTCTCTTCTCTTCGAATCGGGTGTAGAACCACTCGTCGAATTCCCTAAGGAAATCGTGCCAAGTGAGAGGTACAGCTGCCCTTTCCTCTACTTTATCCCACCATGTGCTAGCATCGTCGTCTAACAATCTCACGACTACCAAGAGTTTCAAACTATCCTTTATCCCCATATCCGTTATAGCTTTTCTGACCTTCTTCATCCATTTCTTTGCCTCTACAGGATCACCAGATCTCGAGAAGGTCTCACATCCTAGTTGCCTTGCTTCTTTGATTAGTTTGGACAACTGAACTAGGGAACGATTGATTGGTGCAGCAACTGGAGGAGGAGGTGCTAGTGGGGTACTGGGTGCAGCAACTGGCACTGAAGGAGGAACAGGTGGAGGGACTGAAGTTAGTTGTGGAGCTTGGTACTGCACTCCGAAGGTGCTCCACCACTCTATTACTTGCTAAAAAGCGACAATACGAGGAGCCGAAATCCCGATGGAAGGAGCTGGGTATGTAGACACAGAAGGAGGAAGAGCATACGAGGACGACTCATCGTCGTGCTCCGGTGGAGGAATCTAATTCACATTCATCATTCTCCTTCGTGGAGGTATAGTAATCTACATGACAAGAAGCTATAATTAAATCAAAAGGTTAAGCGAATAATAATACTTAACCCCCTAAAAAAAATATTTCTAATTTCCTAGGAAATCCATGGAGGGCTCTGTACATTCTTTGGAGACCTTTAAAAGATCTAAACCTTTTTTAAAAACTAAACATTTCAAAGTCTTTAGAAAACTTTCTGGACATTTGGAAACATTTCAAAATATTTCAAAATCATCAAACTTTTAAAATTGTGAGCCTAAACTCTGATACCAATAAAGTTGTCACGTCTTGATTCTCGGATCAACCACGTGACAACCATTGCGTTGTCTCGGTACACGGGTAGAACCTCCCCATATACCAAGACTCCGCAAGACTATATTACTGAACAATAAATCTTATAGTGTACAAATCCATTAAGATCAGAAAATTATGAAACAATACACAAGCAAAAGACCTTTCCGGTCCATCCCTGTATAGATAAGCATGCGTCAGCACACACATTTGGGGAGGAGGTTCATGTACATACACGTATGCATAATTGGCCATCCCAGCCATTTCAGAATTCTCAACACAAATAAAGCATTCAAAATAAAAGAAATCCTAAATCATAGTCACAGGATTTTACTAATACTTGCCTGAAGAAAACAAGCAAGTATCAGTAAAGTCCAGACGGTATGAGATATATAGAATTTCATAAAATCGAAAGTAAATATTGAAATCAAACATTACAATCCAAATGTCCTAGTTAAACAGTAAGTTTTACCAAAATAAAATTTAAAAGAAATTGAACAAGTTCTAAACAAATTCTAACATAAACGACGTAAGGATTCCACTAATACTTGCTCCTATATATGAAAAAAGTATCGATTTAATTCTTACCGAAAGAATTATACAAGTCTTTCCTTCCATGGATTTCAGATCAAGCTAAAATAACCTTACATCACTATGATACCTAAACAAGTCAACGGATAAACCTTCACAAGCTCCAATTGTTGTCACAGACCTAAGCTTCCTCTGAAAGATGTAAAAGAGAGGGGTGAATATTTGGAAATATTCAGTGAGTGTATAGCATATTATGATAATAAATGAGTGGTGATTGTAGACATGTCAAATATTTTCTTCAAAATCATACGATCGCATCTATAAATCTCAATGTAAACAAAATCTCAACAAAATATGGTAAATAATTCATATACATCCGGTCATCACATCTTATTTTCCTAAATCATGGGTTTGTCAAAATCTTTCCACCAAAGGTTCGGCCCTGACCAGTGGTGGAATCACCAAGGGATTCTCATCAATGTTAATAAATCATACACAATATCCAAATCCTTGACTTTGACTCGGGCCTCCCCTAGGATGCAACTAGGCTAGTCCAAAGGGAGGGATTTAGAGGCACCTTTTGAGAGTAGCTACCTCTTCATCCAAATAACTGCCTAACCACATCACCCCGTCGGGTCACTCCGTAGAGGGAATGACTATAGCCATTAACTATGCACACAACACTATTTTGCAATCATCAAATCATATACCAAAATGTGTCAATAGTTATTCAAACAAATTTTTAATCCATGAATTCCATCAGTCACTTTCAACACAAGTCAATAAACATGGCAAATTAGTTTCAACAACTTATGGAAGCATTCAGTAATTCAAATCCCCTTTTGGGATATTCCACAATCACAAAAACAATTTTAGAAATATTTATAAAATCATTAGAAAACATTTTATAAAATCAGAATAAAACATTTTCTCACTTAAAACCATAAACATATATCCACTCACCTCTTGGGAGGGTAACCACTCCCAATTCCGTAATTTAATCCAACGTAACCCTCCTCAACTTTCAAATGGGTTATCGTATACCAATAATCACAATTTCATCAAATAAAATCCTATTACAGGGTTTTTAAATTTTTCCTAGTTTAATATAATCTCAAATTGCATAATCACAAATCCTAGGCTCACATTTATCAACCTAAGATTATTTGCCTCTCAAATGAACTTTAATTTCTAATATTTCTAAACTTGCCCAATTTTCTTCCGAATTTACATAACCATAATATTTTTCATGCATATTTTAAAGTAAACTCTAAAGAAAACTATTCTAATCAACCCAGTAAGATCCTATTATCCTCTAACATGTCTCTTTCATATTAATCAGCCTAAATTCGTGTAGAATTTAGATATAACTCTAGAAATCACATATTAATTTCAGGAAAATACATTCTCTTCAAATTCAACATATTTTCAGAACATATACAAAGTTTTCATTCTAAATTCAAGCTAAATTCATTCAATTGTCGAAGGGACTAGAATTTCTCTCACCTAGGGTTTCACAATTCACAGCCCTCGTTTGAATGTCTCCTCAATCCAATCCTTGATCTATAGTGTTTCCTAACCGAAGCAAGGTTTATCAATTAGACCTAATTACTTAGACAAATCAAAATCGTAAAGCTAAGATTAGGAATCAATCTTTACCTGTGCAGAGAATGGGGTTCAATCTCAGCCTAGGGTTCCGAGGATTTGTGGCTAATTGCCGCTTGGGTCTTTAATGGAAGCCGCAACAAGGAATTGCAACGGCAAAGAGAGTAGAGCGAACGAGCAAGGGAGAGGGAGATAGTGTTGCAGTCGCGTACGCGGGAGAGAGAAAGGGAAAGAGCTCTGTCGCGTGAGAGGGAGAAAATGAGAGAGAGAGAGATGGAGACGAGCGGCTGCATGAGGTAGAGCTCACCGGAGAGTGAGGGAGACGCGGCGGAGGAAGGCAGAGGGTGAGAAACAGAGAGAGGGAGCGAGTGAGATTCGAGAGAGAGACAAAGAGAAGTTCGAAAGAGAGAGAGAGAGAGAGAGAGAGAGAGAGAGAGAGAGAAGAGTCCTCGGGTCGGCTGTGTGCGGTGGTCGGAGGAGCCACCGTGAGCGATAGAGTGGCCGAGAGAGTGAGACGATAGAGAGGGAGAGAGATAGATTCGAAAGCGTGAGCGAGAGAGTGAGAGACAGGAGAGGGGATTAGGGCTTTAGCCCTAATTGAATTGGGGGAGGGGAAAACATAGCGTTTTCCTCTCTCTCTTTTCTTTTTTTAATAAATAAATAATTAAATAAATCAATAAATAATTATTCATATATATATACACCCACTTTTCACTAAATTTTAAATTTCACAAAAGTGAGATTCATTACGAATAGCAGACACGACATTTTATATATATCCAATAATTCTAATTTAATACCCCAAAATCAAAAATCAATAAAATTTAAAATTTTTCTTTATATTTATCTAGAATTTTTATAGAATATCTCTAGCACCGAATTTTTGGTATTACACTGAAAGTTTAAACTAGTTTAAAAGAGTAAAATTAATTATTTTATATTTTAACAAATTATATGAACGGGCGTAGCCACCAAGAAAGAAAGTTGATTGCGCGGATGTACTTGAGATGGCTTGCCTGACCTGGAAACCCCTAAGCAAGGACATGTTTGGCGATTATCACTTGAAGGAATCATTTATCACTGCTAATCCTAATCTTAGTGGAATCCCACAGTTCTTCTACCTGTTCGGAGATGGTCATGGTGCTCCACAGAATTGGACAAAGAACAATTTTATCAATTTACTAGTCGAACCAGTTCCACTCGATGATTAATCTATGTACTCCTTTGGGTTGGCTCTTGGGATCAACCTCTTGAATTGTGCTTACTGATGGGAAGTATTCCTAAACCCAGTCCGAAAGAGTCAATTCCTAAAGGGTCCACGAAAAAGAAGGGTCTGGCGATCAATATCTAACGACAACAACAACAATCTACTGAAGGGTCGTAATCGCCCCGATCGATCTGTCGAAGGGCCTTAGCTGCCTTGGTCTACCGAACGATAGGGTCTCAATCGTCCCGATTAACCGATTGTAACTCATCAAGCCGAGATAGTCACCTCGATTAGTTAAGCAAATGTCAGTCCTCTAACCGGACAAGTCTCAAAAGATCCTTTATCAGTCAAGCAACCGAACGAGGGACAACACTGCTATCGATTAAGAAAGGAAGGTCAGAACTCCCTTGATTTCATAACAGCAATTCTGAGATCTTTTTGATAAGGAAAGCATCCCGCCGGAAGAGGAAAGTTTCCCACTATATGAGGATCGTGATCAATTTGTAATATTGACTTCCGAAATTCTCGAGATCAGTTCGATAAGGAAAGTAGGGTGGAAGTCCCTCAGTGATGCACAACTCTCACAGGTATAAATGATCTCAAAACCCTCGACATCAGGTACGCTCTCTAAGCCTAATACAGAAGACACATTGATCACAGGGAACCACTCTCTCTCAGTCTGTTTCTTTCAAACGAAAACCGTTCTTTACTGACTTAAGCGTCGGAGTCTCCCCGCCGGAGCACCCTCCGGTGGTTTTTGCAAATGTATCCACCATCGACGGCAACCGTTTGAGTCAACAAGGAGCTGGTATTTAAGGAGCCAAAACCCACCTCCATCAGATTGGTGCCGTATGTAGGAAATAGACCGATTCTCTGAAATCTTATGGCAATTATCTCCGACACAGCACCCGCCAAATGAAGAAGGCCAGTCATAGGTTTTGACGATGATGACCTTCCAGCCAAGCCAGATCCTCTCCGAAATGACCCCATAGTCATCACACTCAAAATAGACTCCTACATTGTGAAAAGGGTCCTTGTTGATCAGGGAGCTGACTGCGACCTCCTAACCTGGGACGCCTTCTGTAGAATGGGCTTCAATCCATCTCTGCTATTGCTATCCACCGGATCCCTCCAAGGGATTTCGGACGAGCCCACTTATCCTGAGGGTATCATTTATCTTTCTGTGACTCTAGGGAGATCTCCTAATCACGTGACCGCTCCCGTCCTCTTTCATGTAGTAAAGCTCTACTCCTCTTATAATACCATACTTGGCAGGCCCAGCCTGAACGATCTAGAGGCGCTACTGAGCACGAGACACATGAAAGTGAAGTTCAGAACACCGCTAGGGGTAGCAACCATCAGAAGCAACTCCAATCCCTATATCCTCTTCGCGACACAAGGCGTTCAAGGAGTTTTCCCAATCGACGCCCTGGAACCCAGAGAGGATATCGAGTCGAGAGCCAAGCCTAAGCCAGGCGAAGAAATTACCGAAGTCCTTCTAACAAATGACCCCAGTCAAACGATCAAGATAGGAGCCAACCTATCACCCGCTTACGAGAGGCCTTAGTCGCCTGTCTGCAACGATATTCAAAAGTCTTTATATGGACTCCATAAGACATGCCTAGCGTAGACCCATCAATCATATCCCATAAACTGATTGTTAATCCCGATTTCAAACCGATTAAGCAGAAGAAGAGGGTATTTGCCCTTGAACGCTAACGCGCCATTGAGGAAGAAGTTCAGAGATTGTTGACAGCAGGATTCATCTGCAAGATCAAGTATCCCGAATGGCTGGCTAACGTAGTCCTGGTGAAAAAGGCTAACGGTAAGTGGAGGATGTGTGTAGACTTCACCGACCTCAACAAAGCGTGTCCAAAGGACAGTTATCCGCTTCCCAACATTGACAAGCTTGTGGACAATTCCTTGGGACACTAACTTTTGAGTTTCATGGACGTCTACTCCGACTATAACCAAATCAGAATGGCACCGAAAGACGAAAAAAAAACCAGCTTCATCACCGAGTTCGGTACCTATTACTATCGGGTCATGCCTTTTGACTTGAAGAACGCCGGGACAACTTTCTAACGGCTGGTCAAGGTTTTCAAAGATCAATTGGGCAGGAACGTCGAAGCTTATGTCGACGATATGGTCGTAAAGTACGTTGCAGCAGAAGCTCACGTTGCAGATCTTGAAGAGACCTTCCAAACTTTAGAACGATACAATATGCGGTTAAATCTGGAAAAATACACATTTGGAATCGCTTCCAGGAAGTTCCTGGGTTTTATGATCACTGATCGAGGGATAGAGGCCAACCCCAAAAAGATACAAGCAATATTAGATATGACTCCCCCCAGAGACTAAGGAAGTGTAACGCCTGACTGGTCGAATAGCAGTCTTAAGCCGATTCATGTCCAGAGTTGGTAAAAAGTATATGCCTATATTTGACGCGTTAAAGAGGTCTCGACAGTTCAGATGGACGCCTGAATGTAAAACAGCTTTTGAACGACTGAAAAAATATCTGATGTAACCCCTGCTGCTCTCACGGCCCGTCCTCAGGGAGGAACTTTACTTGTATTTGGCCGTTTTCGAATGAGCACTCTGTTCCATGACCACCCAGAAGCCAGTCTACTACATCAGCAGGATACAAAAAGATTCTGAAATTAATTACCGGCCGATCGAGAAGATAGCTTATGCTTTGGTTATCTCAGTAAGGCATTTTCGGCCATATTTTCAGGCTCATACTGTTGTGGTACTCACTGATCAACCGTTGAAACAAATCCTCCAGAAGAGGGATACGTCAGGACGACTCATCAAGTGGAGTGTAGAGTTAGGCGAATTTGATATCCAATACCAACCACGACCTGCTATAAAGGGCCAAATACTGGCAGATTTCATCCTTGAATGCACTCTACCCTTAGTGCTTGAAGAGCAACCTCCTAGCCATCAAGAAGAATGGACAGACCCCGAATGGACTATCCACGTAGATGGATCGTCAAACTTTTCAGGAAGCGGCGCTGGACTCATATTGGTAGGAGCAAACGATTTTAAGGCATAGTATGCTATCCGTTTTGATTTTCAAGCCACAAACAACCAAGCCGAGTATGAAACTCTGTTAACGGGCCTTCGGATCACCACCAGTATGGGAGCACGAAATGTCAGGGTGTTTACGGATAGCCAGTTGGTCGTGAAGCAAATCAAAGGGGTGTACGAGACCAGTGACCCGGTCATGACTAAATATCTAAGTAAGTTACATGAGACGATAGATCGGTTAGGCAAAATAGATATCCAACAGATCCCTCGTTCAGAAAATGCACGAGCGGATACTCTGTCGAAACTGGCCAGTTCTGATTCTGTCACTTCATGCCAAACGGTGTATATCGAAAGCCTACCGTATCCCAGCATTAACGAGCCTAAGGAGATTTTGTCAGTCGATCAGTCACCTAGTTAGAAGGACCCTATAGAAGACTATCTGAGACACGATCGTCTGCCGGAATCCCCAGGGGAAGCAATAAAACTGAAACGAAAGGCCGCGCACTGCGTCATAATTGATGGGGTTCTCTACCGTAAGTCATTCACTCACCCGTATCTACAATGCCTGACCCCCGAAGAAGGAAATTACGTCCTTTGGGAAATTCACGAAGGAGTTTGTGGCAATCACCTAGGCACCCAAAACTTAGTCTATAAAGCTCTTCGACAAGGATATTACTAGCCAACCATGAGGGTCGATTCCAACGACTACGTCAAAAGGTGCGATAAATGTCAGCGCTTCTAATCAGTTCCTCGGTTACCCTCCACCGAGCTTAATCCAATATCCAGCCTTTGGCTATTTGCTCAGTGGGGAATAGACATCTTCGGACCATTCCCTCCAGCCATGGGACAACGAAAATTCTTGATTGTAGCGATCGACTACTTTACGAAGTGGGTGGAAGCCAAACCTTTAGCCCAGATCATGGCAGCTAAAGTCCAATCCTTCGTATGGACTCACATTATCACCCGGGGGTAAGCTTTCCCCTAATTGGGAAGGACCGTATAGAGTATGTTTCGTAGTTTGACTAGGAACATACTGACTCGATAACTTAGACGGATCGACGATACCTAGGACTTAGAACTCGAAAAACTTGCGCATATACTATCAATGAGTCTCAATCCTATTCGATAGTTGGGAGGTCTTCTGTAAGCAGGACTCAAGATCTCCAGCCGGAGGGCCTCAGTCGCTCAGCCTCTATCGATCGTACGTGTCGTCAATAGGGGATGTAACTCTCCAAACGGGTGGACGCGGTCCATAACTTAAAATTTTTCTATCGTTAGGAGGGTCTCAGTCGTCCAGCCTCTACCGATCGTACGCGTCGTCAATAGGGGATATAACTCCCCGGACGGGTGGACGCGGCCTGCAATTTAAAAAATTTTCCTATCGCTAGGAGGGTCTTAGTTGCCCAGCCTCTACCGATCGTACGCGTCGTCAATAGGGGATGTAACTCCCCGAACGGGTGGACGTGACCCATAACTTAAAATTTTCCTATTGCTAGAAGGGTCTCAGTCGTCCAGTCTCTGTCGATCGTACGCATCGTTAATAGGGGATATAACTCCCCGAACGGGTGGACGCGACCCACAACTTAAAATTTTTCTATTGCTAGGAGGGCCTCAATCGCCCAGCTTTTACCAATCGTATACGTCGTCAATAGGGGATGTAACTCCCCGGACGGGTGGACGCAACCCACAACTTAAAATTTTTCTATCGAAGGGTTTTAGTCGCCCAGCATCTACCAATCCACTTTGACACTTGCCTTGCAACATAGAACATCAAAAAGCAACAAAAATATGATTAAAGTAACTGAAAAGTAATTCTCTTATTTGTTTTTATGTGAAGAAATACATTAAGATACATGAACAAGCCGCTAGATCCGACTGATTACGCCAAGAAGAATATATATGAACGTCCGCCTCATCAGGCTGCCGATTCACCTAAAGAGGAAGAACATAATCCCTACACTGGAGAGTACAAAAATATAGCGCAAGAGATAAGAGAGGACGAGCCTAGATTTTGCCACCCCCAACGCAGCCCGGACTCGACTTACCCATCCAAAGACGGTATGAGAAACACCATCCACCGCGTTCAGAGGGTGAGGACTGACCAAGGAAGATCATGCAAGACGATACAAGATACACCCCCTCGGTGGCAAGGAATCAGATTACGCTGACTGGTGAATGGCCCACATAATGAGATCCCATTCCAATAGTCCTCTTCTTTAATGAGATCTTATTTCAGCAGGAGTCATCCCAACCAAGAAACATCGCACGCTACGACACCTCAAAAACCGACCCTCAGGAAGAATCATTCTTCACCAAGCAACTAAAAAGGAAGAACGTTGGTTTTCTGCGAAAGGAAGTGAATGCGCGTCATGGCTATTTATAGCCATAAGAAGCAGAAGCCCCCATTAATTCGAAGAAGATGAAACAGATCAGCACGGAAGCAAGTTATAAATGCTGAGAGTGAATTACATTCAGCTCCCTATAAAGAAAATCGTATGCGAAAAGACAAGCTCGCATTCCTAACGTACAAGGCGGGCGAATCAGAATGGACCGAGTATCCCTATGCATTCATAATGTGCGAAACATGCTTTACTTTTGACTTTTCTTTTCCAAGAAAGTCATAAGTCGGGGGAAAATGATCGGACGTCTTCCTAGACCCAGTTTGAAAGAGTCAATTCCTAAAGGGTCCACGAAAAAGAAGGGTATGCCGATTAATATCTAACGACCACAATAACAATCTACTGAAGGGTCATAGTTGCCTCGATCGATCTGCCGAAGGGCCTTAGCCGCCCTGATCTACCGAACGATAGGGTCTCAGTCGCCCCGATTAACCGATCGTGACTCATCAAGCGGAGACAGTCACTTCGATTAGTTAAGCAAATGTCAGTCCTCTAATCGGACAAATCTCAAAAGGCCCTTTATCGGTCAAGCAACCGAACGAGAGACAACACTACTATCGATTGAAAAATGAAGGTCAGAACTTCCTTGATTTCGTAACAGCAATTCCGAGAACTTTTAGATAAGGAAAGCATTTCACCCGAAGAGGAAGGTTTTCCGCTATATGAGGATTGTGATCAATTCGTAATATTGACTTCCGAAATTCCCGAAATCAGTTTTATAAGGAAAGTAGGGTGGAAGTCCCTCAGCGGCACACAACTCTCATAGGTATAAATGCTCTCAAAACCCTCGACATCAGGTACGCTCTCTAAACCTAACACAAAAGGCACATTAATCACAGAGAATCACTCTCCCTCAGTCTGTTTCTTTTAAACGAAAACCGCTCTTTACTGATTTGAGCATCAGAATCTCCCCGCTAGAGCACCCTCCGATGATTTTTACAGGTGTATCCACCATCGACGGCAACCGTTCGAGTTAACAAGGAGCTGATATCTGAGGAGTCAAAACTCACCTCCATCAGTTACCAAGTAGATGTGTTTCTTTCTTTTCTGATTATTTCAATATGGCCTATTCGAGGCTTGCGCTCCTGGGAAGCTAGGGTTTAACAAGAGCGGAAACATGTAATAGAACATCAAACAGCAGACAACACAGCAGAACACAACAAACCAAAAGAAGAGCCAATAAACAGAACGTCAAACAGTAGCAACTATAGGACCCCCTCCCCCAGAAGAAGAATGATCCAGAGTCATAGATCTTGTTTCAACGTGATTATAACAGAGGTCTATAGCTCCTAGTGGGAATAAAGAAAAAGAGAAACGAAAAGTTAAAAAAAATTCTCACTTCTTATGATCGAAATCTCTTAATTTTAAATTAATCATAAATATCACAATACCAAATTTCCTTGCATTCAAATTGTTGTTCTGGTCAGGATAGTTCTTGGATGGTCCAAAGCGAGTCACCTCTTGGATTCGGTTTTCTAAGCCGCTTGAAATTGTTGGTCTTGGTCGTAGCATATAAATACATATATGTTTGTAGTGGAAAGGATTCGGTTTTTGAAGCCACTAGAAATGGTTGGTCTTGGTCCTAGCCGCTAGAAATGGTTTTCGAAGCGAAGTCACCTCTTGGTCGTGGCATATATGTTTGTCGATTGATAGAAGATTGATCTAGCAGAAAAAATATTAAATTTAAAATTTAAAATTTGAGTTTAAATTTTAAAAATAAAAAATTTATGTTTTCTCTTATAAAAAATTTAATAATAATTTAAATTAAATTAATTAAAATATAAATTTGAATAATTAACCTAAAAGAGGGGTGAGAAATGGTTGCCGAGAAAGCAGGATGGAGAGATTTTTCGTTTGCTTGATTTTAAAAGCCATGGAAAGAAAACACGTGGCATGACATAAAAGGTGGCTAACATTTCTGGTCATGCTTGGGTTGCATATGTTTAGTCATTTTGGTAAGGACAACTTTTGGAATCCGGTCACATCCGTTCACACTGCGATTAAATCCGAATTCGAACAGTAATCTAAAAATGGTTCATCGATTCACAACAATTGAAATCGAAGTCATGTCTAAAAATTGCACTCTAGTTCCTTATTTTGAAAATTTGATAACCAAAGGTTCATTTTTTTTTAATTTGTTAATTATAAAATAAGTGATATTGAAATTAAAGATAATAAAAAATTATTACTATTAGTTTGAAAATAAAAATAAAAAAATTTCTATTTTTGTTAATATTCAATCTAATATCATCATTAAAATTCAATTATAAAAATGTATATAAGTTTTATATTAGAAAAATTAATTCAAATAAATTACTTTACAAATTTAGTGAGGGTAATAAATATCTAATCTTCATTGGCTGCATTAAAATGGGTTTCAAATGTTTACTATGGAATCAATGAAAAGATTTCGTCAACAAAGGAAATACAATAACTTTCTGATTAAATTTATTTTGTAATTAATCGATCACATTTTTTACTTTTTTTTGTATAAGAAAAAGGATTGATACTTATTTCTATCTTCTGTTATTTATTTTTTAAATTTTATAATTTCGATTCTAAAATTGGAATTAAACTTAAAATCTTTTGGAATCAAAATTAGAACTGAACTTGACGATTCCGTAATCAAAATCGACGGTTCAAGAATCAGAACCCCAATCGCCCTTTTGAGTTTTGATTCTTGTTCCTTTAAAACAGGTGTCAGGAATTGAAGATTTTCAGACCATGGTCTCGTCTAGTTCATACAGTTCTATTTTCTAAATTAAATAATGATGCCAAATAGATTTGCAAGTGCCATACAAATGGTTTCAGTCCAGTTATCAAGAACTAATTAATGTATACCCAAAAGGAGATTACTTTTATGCCTTTTGCTTACTACGACATTAAAGTGAATCAGGAAATTACTCTTTAACTTCTCTACCCAACCAAAAAAATAAAATTAAAAGAAAAAATCGAAATTACCTTTCTATATTAAAATTATATATATATATATTTTTATATATATGAGGACTACTTTAACCTTCCTTTTTCTTTCTCTCTTCATTTCTCCAATAATTTTATAATTATATAAAATTCTTTTTTTTATATAATTATTATCTGCTAATAATTTTATTGTAAAGTGTAACATTTGAATTATTTGGATCTAATGAAAAGGAGTTTGGTTTATCTTCATTCAATGTATGTGTTGAATTTACACCTGACTTGGAAAAAAAAAATAAAGGCTACAAGATGGGATCTTTAATCATAATTATAGAGTGAATTCATATGAGATCCATATTATTGTCGATTAAGAAAGCTTATAATATTTGTATTACCAAAAAAAGTTGATGTTATTGGATTAATGACAGGTGGTTATTTTGTGATACTATGATTTTAATATCAACGATTAGTTGGCACAGGATTTAGAAATTAAAAACACTTAAATGAAATCTCATATTCAAATTTTATATATGAAGATAACAGACGTTGAAAGAGTTTGAGTTTGATATCTTAAGAGTTCAACCCAATTCAAACCGAATATAATCAATTAAATATGATTACTAGATATCTATAATAAAAAAAAAATTACTTATTATTTTAATAAATTTTATTCTTTCTTTTTTTTAAAAAAAAAAAAGAATAAAAGGCTAAAAAAGAAAAAAAAAAAAGGGAATATTATGAAGGAGGAATATTATTCTTTTATTCATTCTTTTTTACCTGTTTAAATATTTTAGGAGATTTTTGCATTGAAAAAATTATTATTATTATTTTGAAAAAAATAAAAACATCTATCTCCAAGATTATGATGTGGATGTGGGTGGCGAACATTTTTTTTTTTTTTTCATCACAAAAAAGCCTGTGCTTGGTAAGAAAGTTTTAAAAGTCGGAGTATCTGCCGGATAATATATGGTATTGTCATTGTCATTTTTGTTGCCATGGACACGACATCCTAGTTTGATGCTCACCTAGATATTGTTTTTCCTGTGTGGCTAATAATGATACTATTGCTACCCTCTGAAACAAATATTTCCGACGAGTGAAGGGAAATTAGTTTGGTGATTTTGCTTTTTATATAACCTAAAAATGAAAAGAAAAATATTCTCATCCTCCAAATGTGAGCCAGAATTTTTCCTCCAAACTGATGAGCACCATAAATATTTGAGAATAAAATCTTGGTTTCGCTTGGATGCAACAATAAGAACCTGACGATAGGTCATGGCAGTACAATCTCTCTCTATTTGGCACTTTTGAAGTTCAGACAAGAAAATGGACAGGTGTTCTGCTTAAATACCATATGAGAGAGAGAGAGAGAGAGAGAGAGAGAGAGATGAACAAATACATATTTTCTTGCACCCAGCTGCTAAACGAGATCATCTAGCCCTCATCTAGTATGTTCTAATCCAGACAACGATATTGTTTTCATTGAGCGGTTGCCATTATATTTGTTTGGCTGTCCATTCAAAAATTCGGTATTTCCTAATTCTATTATTTCTTCAATTATTATTAATATTATTATTTTTGTCATGCAAAGGATTAAGGCCCCAAGACCAAAAACACAACAAAACACTCAATGCCCCAAATCAAGCCACACCTTCTCGGCGCAGGGAAGCCCTGTCATGCTTCCACTAATCAGTCTGTACATTGGTCGGCCTCTCTAAACACAAAAAATCTTTCCACGTTTTAGTGGACACTGGCATGGGTATCCTGCATTATAAGGATAATAGCTAATTTGGCATTTTACAAATTTCTTTTGTAGGCCTTATATCCCAAGCCTCAACAGAGAAAACACATAGGTTCATGGCCTTCTAGATCCAACTAATAGTGTTTCAAGTAAGTTTGAATTTGAACGACCAATAGTTGAATATTCATATTTTTTCAAATACATTCTTGATTTTGTTCTTGTGTACAGTAAAAACATGCATGAAAGAGTTTTACCATTTAAATATTTAAATCGTATCGAATCGGATTTAGTCGGATCCAAAATTATTATTAAATTTTGATAATTTTAAATAAAAAATTAAATTTGATTGTCAACGTCTAATTAAATCCCAAACTAAATTTCATGCAAATAATGAGAGAGTCTCCCCTCCACAAACTCTTTCAATTTTTGATATAAGCCGGATTTCATTGTAAAATTTCCTAAAGTTATTTAAAGTTTTTATTGATTGAACTAATTGACAACAATAAATTTATATAATTTTTAATACTTGTCTTCCAACACTTACTAATTAAAACTTATAAAGAGGACCTTATGCTCCACAACACCAAAAAGTTTATGCCCCCAGGCCAGACGTCTCCCGAGGCAATTGTACCTTGTGCATTGCAATGATAATATAGCTTTAGAGACTTGTTCCTGTAAGTCACTACCACTCCTTCTGTTAGATTTCAAGTTGATTTAATTTATCTTAATTTATTTTAATTTTATTCTATTTATTTATAATTTAGAGGTAATTAAATTAATTTTTAAGGAAAGATAAATTATTATAAATAAGAATTAATTTCTCCATAAAAATATTAAAAATACCCTTTGTATCAATGAATTTTTGTACCAAAAAACTTACACGAATTTCTAGTGAATTTAACTTCAATTTTCTGGAACGGACCATCACAATATCATTTATATAATGAAGTCTAACATGAAAGCTTAGATATGGTGTGTTTAACTGAAACCATAAAAGTTATTCAAAACTTCCGAACTTAGATATGGTGTGACTAACTTTCTTTCTTTCCTTCCTTTTTTTTTTTTTTTTTATCACAAAAAAAAAAAAAACCTGTGCTTGATAACAAAGTTTTAAAAATGGTACTGTCATTGTCATTTTTGTTGCTATGGACACGACATCCTAGTTTGATGCTAACCTAGATATTGTTTTTCCTGTGTGGCTAATAATGATACTATTGCTACCCTCTGAA
This sequence comes from Dillenia turbinata, assembly GCA_037126225.1. Taxonomy (NCBI): domain Eukaryota; kingdom Viridiplantae; phylum Streptophyta; class Magnoliopsida; order Dilleniales; family Dilleniaceae; genus Dillenia; species Dillenia turbinata. Next base: position 3,974,695 of record JBAMMX010000021.1, on the reverse strand, counting down.
ACAAATATTTCCGACGAGTGAAGGGAAATTAGTTTGGTGATTTTGCTTTTCATATAACCTAAAAATGAAAAGAAAAATATTCTCATCCTCCAACTGTGAGCCAGAATTTTTCCTCCGAACTGATAAGCACCATAAATATTTGAGAATAAAATCTTGGTTTCGCTTGGATGCAACAATAAGAACCTGACGATAGGTCATGGCAGTACAATCTCTCTCTATTCGGAAATTCTGAGGCTCAGAAAAATGCATATACATCATATATGGCTGAGCGGCTGTTAAACGAGATCATATAGCCCCTATCAAGTATTTTCTGGTGCTGACTCAGATATTGTTTTCATTGAGTGGCTGCCATCATATTTGGTTAGCCGTCCATTCAAAAATTCAGTATTTGGTAATTTTATTATTTCTTCAACCATTATTATTATTATTATTATTATTTGAGAATAAGAAATATTCTCATCTTCCAAATGTGAGCCAGAATTTTTCCTCCAAAGTGATGAGCACCATAAATATTTGATTCCACCAAAGAAGAAAAAAGCAGAGAGAATAAAATCTTGGCTTCGCTTGGATGCAACAATGAGAACCAGACTGTTACGCCCCGATCCTCAGATCGACCACGCGACAACCGCCGCGTCGTCTCGATACATGGGTAAAACCTTCCTATCTACCGGGACTCCGCAAGGCTATCAAATTCACAATAAATCATTAAAAGCATAAAATTCTTAAAAAACAAGAAAGCACAAGATCATTACACATGCAAGGAACTCATCCGGCTCATTCCTGGACGTACAAACACATACATTGACACACATCGGGGAGTGGGATCCTGTTCCTGTACATGCAATCATGCATTAGCACACATCGGGGAATGCGAACCTGTACATGCACGAGTACACAACAACACACAACGGGGAGCGTGAACCTGTACATGCACGCATACGACGTGACCATCCTGGCCACTCTGAAAGCATTTAATAAACAAGAAGTCCCAAAACATAGCCGTCGGATTTTACCAACACTTACTCGAGGAAAACAAGCCAGTATCGATAAAATCCTAACGGTATGAGTTGTACAGAACTTCACAAAATCAAAGAAAAAACATTAAAATTAAGATTTACAGTCCAAATGTCCCAGTACAGATATAAATAGTTTTCCAAAACTAGAGAAATCAAAAGAAATAAAAACAAATCAAAAATCGACGGATTTTATCAATACTTGCCAACAACTCGGCCAGTATCAATAAAATCCGCACGACATGGAATGTACAGACTTCCCTTTCTATGGTTTGAGAGCTATCAACCTCCAAATATAATCCTGCATGCCAAATACCTATCCAATCCGCAAAAATACTTCACAAGCTCCGTCGAGTAGTCTCCCAACTAAGTCTCCTCTGAAAAATAGGGAGAGAGAGGGGTGAGTATAGGGGTATACTCAGTGAGTGGAGTGCAATGGTGTGATTGTGTTCATAAATAAGGTGTGAATGTGGGGCAGTCAAATCATATCTCGTAAATCATTTCATATACATAAAATCATTTCAATAAATCACATTTCCCAAATATGCATCCAAATCAATCATCTTTTCAGAAAATCCTGGGGTCCCATTGAAATACACTTCCGTCTCAGGGCGGCCAAACCCAGACGAAAGCCCGCCAAGGGTTTTTCTATCCAATGTCTCAAAACAAACCCCCTTCCTTGGCGTTGTCTCATACATCACCGGGGTGCACCAGATCTAGTACGACTTCGGCAGAGGGAGGGATGTCTAACTCCCCCGCACATCCAAACCCCAACCCACGTCACCCCGTCGGGTCGCTCCGTGGGGGGTATATGACTATAGTCATCTACGGCACCCTCTATTTTTCATTCAATCCATTTCTCAATAATGTGCCATGATTTTCAACATATAATCCATAATTTCATGCCAAAGCAGTTCATAGAGCAATATCAAATAGCACATGGCACAAAAGCATTTATAAACACAATGGATGCATTCATATTTCACAATCCAGTTCAGACAGCCCACAATCATAAAACAATTTACATAAATCATGTAAAATCCTTCAAAAATCATTTTTAAAGCAATTTTAAAGCAGGTTTCTCATTTACGAACACAATGAACCGTCCACTCACCTCTAGAGAGGGTATTCACTCTCAAATTCTCAATCCAATCCGAATAGACCCATTTTTAAGTCCCCAAATGATTAACCTAATCAAACATTTCAATTATCGTCAATTCAAATCTCTATAACAAGGGTTTTCACATTTTCCTAACTTAATTCACCCTTAATTTCACATCCACGATGTCGAAATGCTGATTTCATCACCCAAAAATCAGTTATAGTTCTAATGAACTTTAATTACCAATATTTTCTAATTTTTCAAATTTTCTTTTAATTTCACATAAATATAACATTTTTCAGGCTTATTTTCATTTCAAATAGCCTAAGTTGATGAATCATGCATCACATACTTCACTAATTACGTATTAAACATCAAAAAATCGCATTCTATACTAATTTAACATCTACATATCTCATTACTCTAAATTTAACCCTAAAAGTACTCAATTTATTGAGAGGATCAAAATCCCTCACCTAGGGTTTCTCGATTTATAGTCTTAGCTTCCAATCGCCAGTGTATCAAACCTGTAACATGTTCAATTTATAGCAATCGTTAGAATTAAAACCTAAACATTCAAACCCTAGAAGCAAAATTGGAAAACCTAGGCTTACCTCTGCAGAGCTGTGACCTAGGGTTTTTGATGTCCTGCGGCTAGGGTTTTCTGCAAGGATGCAATGGCCGCTGGTTTGGGTTGTCAACAAAGGGGAGTGCTCACAGTGAGCACTGCGATCGAGCAAACAGAGAAGGGAATGGGAATTTTGCCATCGCGCGCATGGGAGATAGAAGGAGAACTTTGTTCTCGCGCGGGAAAAGAGGAAAGAGAGGGAAAACAGTGAGGGAGAGGTCGACAGAGAGATGGCGCGAGACCGAGAGGAGGCGAATGCGATGGTTCGCGGTGGCTGTGGTGGTCACGGTGGAGGAGCAAATCGATAGAGAGAGAGAGAGCGATGGAGAGAGATCGCGAGCGGGAGGAAGAGAGAGACTGTGGGATAGAGAGAGAGACTGAGAGACAGAGCGAGACTGAGAGAGAAAGACGAAGAACGAGGTGGCGGCGGTGGTGTCCGGTGGTTGCAGTGGCGGAGGAGGGTGGTGATGATGGCGGCGAAATCACGAGGGAGAGGGAGAGCGTCGAAGAGAGAGAGACGGGAGAGTAGAGAGAGATGAAGAGATTAGGGTTAACCCTAATCTCTTAATTTGGGGGAGATGCTGTATTTCTCTCCGAAACGCAGCACCTTCTCCTCTCTCTCTCTTTCTTCTCGTTTTTTTTTTTTTTTTTTTTTTTTTTTTTTTACCAATATATATTTTTGTTTTTCTCATCCCATTGGAAGTTTTAAATTTACCAAAAATAAAATACTGTGAATTTGTAACACGGCATTTCAAATATACCAAAAATGTAAAATTAAAACCCCAAAATCGAAAATCGATAAAATTCGAAATTTTCTACTTTTTTATAGAAATATTTACAAAATATTCAACGTCGAGTTTCCGGTATTACAACTCTTAACCCCCTAAAAACAAATTTCGTCTTCGAAATTTCAAAATACAACTCATACATCAAAAAGTTACGGATGTTGCTTCCGCATTAGTTCTTCGGTCTCCCAAGTCTGTTCTTCGACTTGATTGTTTTTCCACAGCACTTTCACCATAGGAATCTGCTTATTCCTCAACTGTTTGAGTTGTCTATCTACTATTTGCACAGGTTGCACTTTGAAACTCAAGTCTTCTTTCAGTTCTATTGGAGGAATTTCCAATACGTGCGAAGGATCCGGCAAATACTTTTTCAACATCGAAACGTGAAAGACATCATGGATCCTTTGCAATTCTGACGGCAATTGAAGTCGGTAAGCCACCATTCCAATTCTTTCAAGGATCTTGAAGGGTCCGATATAACGAGGGTTTAGTTTTCCTCGTTTCTGAAATCGAACTATGCCCTTCCAAGGAGATATCTTCAAGAATACCATATCTCCCACTTCGAATTCCAAGGGCCTTCTCTTTTTGTCGGCGTAGCTCTTTTGCCGATCTTGAGCTGCCTTCATTCTTTCCCAAATTAACTTCACCTTTTCCTTAGTAGTTTTAATCAATTCTATGCTTTCAATTTTCCGTTCTCCAACTTCATCCCAACAAAGTGGAGTCCGACATTTTCTTCCATAGAGAGCTTCATAGGGAGGTATTCCAATACTAGCTTGGTAGCTGTTGTTATATGCAAATTCAATCAGCGAGAGATGCCTATCCCAAGTCCCATGGAAATCCATAACACACGCTCTCAACATATCTTCCAACGTCTGAATTGTACGTTCAGATTGCCCATCAGTTTGCGGATGAAAAGCAGTGCTGAACTTCAACTTGGTACCCAAGGCCTCTTGCAACTTAGGCCAGAATCTAGATGTGAATCGGGGATCTCGATCTGATACAATCGATGCTGGAACCCCGTGAAGTCAGACAATCTCATCAAGGTACAACCTTGCTAACCTTTCCAAGGAATAAGTAGTCTGAACTGGGAGGAAATGTGCCGATTTTATGAGTCTGTCCACTATCACCCAAATGGAATCATGACGACTCGGAGTACGTGGCAATCCTACCACGAAATCCATAGTAATATGCTCTCATTTCCATTCAGGTATAGGCAATGGTTGAAGTGTTCCGGCTGGTTTTTGATGCTCGGCTTTGATTTGTTGACAAACCAGACATCTTGCCACAAATTCAGCTATTTCCCGCTTCATGCTTGACCACCAATAAGTTTCTTTGATGGTTCGGTACATTTTTGTGCTTCCGGGATGCATAGCATAAGCCGAAGAGTGTGCTTCTTCTAGAATAGCCTTTCGAAGCCCATCATCTTTGGGAACACAAATCCGTTTCCCATACATGACTGTACCATCCTCCCGAACATGAAAATCACTAGTTTCACCCTTGTAAACCTTTTCCACAATTTGCTTTAACTCTTCATCAATGATTTGAAGCTCTGTAATACGATCCACCAAGGTTGGTCGAATTTCAAATTTCGCCAATAGCGCACCATTTTCATCACAAGCGAATTTAGCTCCAAGAGTACGAAATTCCACAAGACACGAGAGATAAGAGTCTCCCTGAATCAGAGAAGAAGATGAAGACTTGCGGCTTAAAGCATCCGCAACTACATTTGCCTTGCCCGGATGGTAATCAATCACCAAATCATAGTCTTTGATCAATTCTAACCATCTCCTTTGCCTCAAATTGAGCTCCTTCTGGGTGAGCAGGTACTTGAGGCTCTTGTGGTCGGTGAAGACTCTACAAGTGGTTCCATATAAATAATGGCGCCAAATCTTTAATGCAAATACGATTGTAGCCAATTCTAAATCATGGGTAGGATAATTCAACTCATGCTTCTTTAACTGTCGAGAAGCGTAGGCGATAACTCTGTCACCCTGCATCAAGACACATCCCAACCCTTGTTTACTAGCATCGCTGTAAACAACATAATCATCACCGGTAGTAGGAAGGGCAAGTATGGGAGCTGACGTGAGTCTCTGTTTGAGTTCTTGAAAACTCTGCTCACATTTATCTGTCCACTGAAATTTAATTCCTTTCCGCGTCAAACCAGACAACGGAGCTGCAATTTTGGAAAAACCCTCTACGAATCTTCAATAGTAACCCGCCAATCCAAGGAAGCTTCTCACCTCGGTGACGTTCTTGGGTTGTTCCCATCTCAGAATTGCCTCAACTTTCTTTGGATCAACAAATATCCCTTCTCCGGATACTACATGTCCCAAGAAACCAATTTCCTTCAACCAAAATTCACATTTTGAGAACTTAGCATACAATTGCTTGTCTCGGAGAGTCTGTAGCACAATCCGAAGATGATCTGAATGCTCTTCATCATTTTTGGAATACACAAGAATATCGTCAATGAAAACAATGACGAACTTATCAAGATAGGAGTGGAAAACTCGATTCATAAGGTCCATGAAAGCTGCCGGAGCATTCGTCAAGCCGAAAGGCACCACCAAGAATTCATAATGCCCGTACCGCGTCCTAAACGCAGTCTTGGGAACATCATCTTCCTTTATCCGCAACTGCTGATAACCGGACCTCAAATCGATCTTGGAGAAGACACTCGCCCCTTGGAGTTGATCAAACAAGTCATCAATTCTCGGCAAAGGATACTTGTTCTTGATGGTCACCTTATTTAATTGCCGATAATCGATACACAATCGAAGAGTGCCATCTTTCTTCTTTACAAAGAGAACTGGAGCACCCCAAGGTGAAATGCTCGGTCGGATGAATCCCTTATCCAACAACTCTTGGAGTTGGACATTCAACTCTTTCAATTCTGCCGGTGCCATTCGATAAGGAGGAGTAGAAACTGGTGCCGTGCCGGGAATAAGATCTATAGCAAAGTCAAATTCCCGAATCGGTGGTAACCCAGGTAACTCTTCCGGAAAGACGTCCAGAAACTCATTCACCACGGGGATGTTGCTCAAATCAAGGCTTTCCACTGTAGTATCAATGATATGAGCCAAATATGCTTCGCAGCCCTTATGCACTAATCTCCGTGCTTCAAGAGCTGAAATCACGCAGTTCGGCAATACCCGCCTTTCACCAGTGAACACAAGTAGTGGATGTCCTGCTCTACGAAATTCCACTTCTTTAGTAAAGCAGTTCATTGAAGCTTGGTGAAGACTTAGCCAGTCCATGCCCAGGATGGCGTTAAAGTCCTTCATATCTAATGGAATCAAGTCTGCTTCAAGGATTGTTTCACAAACTTTCACCTCACAAGATTTATATACAGAATTCCGAATCAAATGCTCTCCCAATGGAGTAATGACCAACAGCTCTTCATCAAGAGGAACTAAATCCTTATCAGAGTGTCTTGCAAATCCCGAATTCACAAACGAATTATTCGATCCAGTATCAATGAGTATATGAGCATCAACTCCAAAAATTTCCATCAAACCTATGAATATGAACCATAAACACAATTATATCATCATACTCTTTAATTCATAATCACAAATCATCAAATCATAGTTATAAACCACAGATATCGCATTTTCAAATTCCAAACTTAAAGTTAAATGAAAATTACCTGTGACTATGTCGGGATTAACCTGAGCTTCTTCGTTGGTCATAGCAAAAACTCTAGCCTGAGCTCTCGGCTGAGGTCGCTGAGAGGACGTAGCTACCACATTGCTTCCTGTGCCCGTCCTAGGGTTAGTGCTAGTAGAAGGTGTCGCTGAACCAGCTGGACCAATTTTGGGGCCGCTAGAGGGACCTCTAACCTGCTGACTCCCTTGCCCTTCTCCTGTCAACTCAGGGCAAGAATAACAGACGTGTCCCTCTTTTCCATAGTGATAACACCTCTTAGGTCCTCTGCACGGACCTGTATGATACCCTTTACAAGTAAGGCAAATCTGTGGTCCACTTCCTCGTGATCTAGCTCCCAGTCTAACATTTCCAACGCTAGGAGCATTCGGCCTACGAATTGGTTGGCTTTGAGGAAATCCAACCGATCCCGTAGCAAATCCACCACTTTGGAAACCCGTAGGTCTAATATTCTTAGAGCTCTGGCCCGGTGTGAACCTGCCGGACCTCTTCTTCCCGCGGTAGTCCTTAACCTTTTCCCTTTCCATCACCATTTGCTCAGCCCTCAAGGCCAATTGCAACACGTTCTGATACGTGTGCTCATCTGTAACAGACATCTTTTCTCGGATGTTTAAATTCATGCCATCTTCAAACTTAAAACGCCTGTACTCCTCAGAGGTGATCAACTCAGGTACAAAGGAGGATAGACTTCTAAACTTGGCTTCGTATTCTATGACAGACATATTCCCTTGGCGAAGCCGAAGGAATTCTCGCCTCTTCAAATCCCGATCAAAACGGGTGTAGAACCTCTGATCGAATTCCCTAAGGAAGTCGTGCCAAGTGAGAGGTGAAACTGCATTTTCCTCTAATCCATCCCACCATGTGCTGGCATCCTCATCCAACAACCTTATTGCTACTAGGAGTTTCAAACTGTCCTCTAACCCCATGTCTGTCAAAGCTTTCTTAACCTTCTTGCTCTATTTCTTTGCTTCTGCAGGATCACCAGATACTGAGAAGGTTTCACAACCAAGCTGCCTTGCTTCTTTAACCAGCTTGGACAACTGAATTGGGGAGCGACTGCTTGGAGCAGTAACCGGAGGAGTGGGTGCTAGTGGGGCACTGGGTGCGGCAGCTGGCACCGAAGGAGGAACAGGTGGTGGAACTGTAGTCGGTTGCGGAGCTCGGTACTGTGCTCCAAAGGTACTCCACCACTCCATCACTTCCTGAAGAGCAGCGACAGGAGGAGGAGCAGTCCCGGTAGGAGCCGGGTATGTGGACGTAGGCAGAGGAAGAGCATGCGAGGACGACTCATCCTCGTGCTCCTGTGGAGGAATTTCACTCACATTCCTCATTTTCCTTCGCGGCGGCATTGCAATCTATACAAAATAAGAAACTATATTTAAGTCAAGGGTTAAGCAAAGACTAAGACTTAACCCCCTAAAAATAATATTCCTAATTCCTTAGGAAAACCATGGAAAGTTCTGTACATTCTCTATCAAAAGAAACTCAATATTTCAAAGTCGTTTGAAAACTTTTGGAACATTTGGAAAACATTTAAAAACATTTCAAAATCATCAAACTCTTGAACTCGTAAACATGTACTCTGATACCAATAAAGCTGTCACGCCCCGATCCTCAGATCGACCACGCCACAACCGCCGCGTCGTCTCGGTACATGGGTAAAACCTTCCCATCTACCGGGACTCCGCAAGGCTATCAAATTCACAATAAATCATCAAAAGCATAAAATTCTTCAAAAACAAGAAAGCACAAGATCATTACACATGCAAGGAACTCATCCGGCTCATTCCTAGACGTACAAACACATACATTGACACACATCGGGGAGTGGGATCCTATTCCTGTACATGAAATCATGCATTAGCACACATCGGGGAATGGGAATCTGTACATGCACGAGTACACAACAACACACAACGGGGAGTGGGAACCTGTACATGCATGCATGCGACGTGACTATCCTGGCCACTCTGAAAGCATTTAACAAACAAGAAGTCCCAAAACATAGCCGTCGGATTTTACCAACACTTACCCGAGGAAAACAAGCCAGTATCGATAAAATCCTAACGGTATGAGTTATACAGAACTTCACAAAATCAAAGAAAAAGCATTAAAATTAAGATTTACAGTCCAAATGTCCTAGTACAGATATAAACAGTTTTCCAAAACTCGAGAAATCAAAAGAAATAAAAACAAATCAAAAATCGACGGATTTTATCAATATTTGCCAACAACTCGGCCAGTATCAATAAAATTCGCACGACATGGAATGTACAGACTTCCCTTTCTATGGTTTGAGAGCTATCAACCTCCAAATATAATCCTGCATGCCAAATACCTATCCAATCCGCAAAAATACTTCACAAGCTCCGTCGAGTAGTCTCCCAACTAAGTCTCCTCTGAAAAATGGAGAGAGAGAGGGGTGAGTATAGGGGTATACTCAGTGAGTGGAGTGCAATGGTGTGATTGTGTTCATAAATAAGGTGTGAATGTGGGGCTGTCAAATCATATCTCATAAATCATTTTATATACATAAAATCATTTCAATAAATCACATTTCCCAAATATGCATCCAAATCAATCATCTTTTCAGAAAATCCTGGGGTCCCATCGAAATACACTTCCATCTCAGGGCGACCAAACCCAGACAAAAGCCCGCAAAGGGTTCTTATATCCAATGTCTCAAAACAAACCCCCTTCCTTGGCATTGGCTCGTACATCACCGGGGTGCACCGGATCTAGTACGACTTCGGCAGAGGGAGGGATGTCTAACTCCCCTGCACATCCAAACCCCAACCCACGTCACCCCGTCGGGTCGCTCCGTGGGGGGTATATGACTATAGTCATCTACGGCACCCTCCATTTCTCATTCAATCCATTTCTCAATAATGTGCCATGATTTTCAACATATAATCCATAATTTCATGCCAAAGCAGTTCATAGAGCAATATCAAATAGCACATGGCACAAAAGCATTTATAAACACAATGGATGCATTCATATTTCACAATCCAGTTCAGACAGCCCACAATCACAAAACAATTTACATAAATCATGTAAAATCTTTCAAAAATCATTTTTAAAGCAATTTTAAAGCAGATTTCTCATTTACGAACACAATGAACCGTCCACTCACCTCTAGAGAGGGTATTCACTCTCAAATTCTCAATCCAATCCGAATAGACCCATTTTTAAGTCCCCAAACGATTAACCTAATCAAACATTTCAATTATCGTCAATTTAAATCTCTATAACAAGGGTTTTCACATTTTCCTAACTTAATTCACCCTTAATTTCACATCCACGATGTCGAAATGCTGATTTCATCACCCGAAAATCAGTTATAGTTCTAATGAACTTTAATTACCAATATTTCCTAATTTTTCAAATTTTCTTTTAATTTCACATAAATATAACATTTTTCAGGCTTATTTTCATTTCAAATAGCCTAAGTTGATGAATCATGCATCACATACTTCACTAATTACGTATTAAATATCAGAAAATCGCATTCTATACTAATCTAACATCTACATATCTCATTACTCTAAATTTAACCCTAAAAGTACTCAATTTATTGAGAGGATCAAAATCCCTCACCTAGGGTTTCTCGATTTACAATCTTAGCTTCCAATCGCTAGTGAATCAAACCTGTAACAAGTTCAATTTACAGCAATCGTTAGAATTAAAACCTAAACATTCAAACCCTAGAAGTAAAATTGGAAAACCTTGGCTTACCTCTGCAGAGCTGTGACCTAGGGTTTTTGATGTCCTGCGGCTAGGGTTTTCTGCAAGGATGCAATGGCCGCTGGTTTGGGTTGTCAACAAAGGGGAGTGCTCACAGTGAGCACTGCGATCGAGCAAACAGAGAAGGGAATGGGAATTTTGCCATCGCGCGCACGGGAGATAGAAGGAGAACTTTGTTCGCGCGCGGGAAAAGAGGAAAGAGAGGGAAAACAGTGAGGGAGAGGTCGACAGAGAGATGGCGCGAGACCGAGAGGAGGCGAACGCGGTGGTTCGCGGTGGCTGTGGTGGTCACGGTGGAGGAGCAAATCGATAGAGAGAGAGAGAGCGACGGAGAGAGATCGCGAGCGGGAGGAAGAGAGAGACTGTGGGATAGAGAGAGAGACTGAGAGACTGAGCGAGACTGAGAGAGAAAGACGAAGAACGAGGTGGCGGTGGTGGTGTCCGGTGGTTGCAGTGGCGGAGGAGGGTGGTGATGATGGCAGCGAAATCGCGAGGGAGAGGGAGAGCCTCGAAGAGAGAGAGACGGGAGAGTAGAGAGAGATGAAGAGATTAGGGTTAACCCTAATCTCTTAATTTGGGGGAGATGCTGCGTTTCTCTCCGAAACGCAGCACCTTCTCCTCTCTCTCTCTCTCTTCTCGTTTTTTTTTTTTTTTTTTTTACCAATATATATTTTTGTTTTTCTCATCCCATTGGAAGTTTTAAATTTACCAAAAATAAAATACTGTGAATTTGTAACACGACATTTCAAATATACCAAAAATGTAAAATTAAAACCTCAAAATCGAAAATCGATAAAATTCGAAATTTTCTACTTTTTTATAGAAATATTTACAAAATACTCAACGTCGAGTTTCCGGTATTACACAGACGATAGGTCATGGCAGCACAATGTCTCTCTATTCGGAACTTTTGAAGTTCAGAAAGGAAAAATGGACAGGTTTTCTGCTTGAATTCCATGAGAGAGAGAGAGAGAGGAACAAATACAAATTTTCTTACATGCAACTGCTAAACGTGATCATATAGCCCTCATCTAGTATGTTCTGATGCTGACTAAGATATTGTTCTCATTCAGCGACAACCATCATATTTGGTTGGCTATCCCATTCAAAAATTCCGTATTTCCTAATTGTATTATTTTTTCGATTATTATTATTATTATTTAGTCATGCATAGGACCAAGGCCCCAAGACCAATAACACCACAAAATACTCAATGCCCCAACTCAAGCCACACATTCTCAACCCTGATGATGGAGACTGCAAAATGATACAGCCAATACTAAAATTAGTGCATTGATGCCACTAATCAGTCGGTACATTGGTTGGCTTCTCTAAACCCATATAATATCACCACGTTGTAGTGGACACTGGCATGGGTATCCTGCATTAGAAGGATAATTGCTAATTTAGCCTTTTACAAATTCCTCTCAACAGAGAAAACGCATAGGCTTATGGCCTTCTAGATCGCATGAATTAGTTATGTTGAAAAAATTATTGATTGAAATTCTTTAATATATTAGTTTTTTTTCATAAATTATCTATAGTCTGCACAATCACTCAATTTTTAGTATTTAATGGTAAGTTTAACAAATTTTACTTTAATCTTTTGCTCCTATACTTGAACCAAGTATTTTTTAGTCCACAATCACACTCACGTAAGTCGCTGCCAATTTGGCTCAGACTATTTTGATATTTTTTTGAATCCTAGTTTTACTTCTCACACCGTTGTCTAGTGCAAAATACAAGCATACACAATTATTTTAGCATTACAAACTGATGAATCAAATCGATATCTTAGTAATCGAGTGCTAAACTCTTTTAATCAAAATCTCAAATTCAAGTTTTAAAAATGAACAAACTAGATATTAAAAAAGTCAACCCCTTAAAATGGACCCTACTATACTCGATCGAATTAATCGGATAACTCAGATTAGATTAAAAAAAAAGAAATAACTCCATAAATCAGTGCACGTGATAAATTATTTGACGGTGTTCGTTTGCTATCCCCCGTGGAGATGAGTCTTTCTTCTTCTAGGGGCTGAGGAGTTTTATTACTATAAATATAGAGGGAGTATCCTCCATTTCACAAGCTGAGACAGCCAAAACTGAACATAAACGTTCCCAAGAGTTTGTGCAAGTAGAAAAACTACAAATGGCAGCTCCGGCTATATTCTCTCTATTTTCAACTCTCTCTCCAGCTCGCTTGTCCTCTCTCTCTTCCAATAACCGCCACTCTAAAATAACCGATTATGCTAGGCCATTTGTTGTCCAATGTGTTAGTAATATTCAAACCACTAATTCCCCTACAATCAGAAGGTCGGCGAATTATGCACCCAGTTTTTGGGACTATAATTTTATGATATCTCTAAACAATGATTACACTGTACGAATCTTTCAATTTTTCATTTTTCATGGCTTCACTTATGTTTCATAATTATTACCTCTCCTAGCAAGTATAGGTCTCCAGATGATTTTTTCATTGTTGTTATTTTGTGTGATTCAAATTAATTGTAGGTAATAAATTTTTCATAACTGTATGATTTTTTCTAATTAATGTGCATTATGAAATATATTAATTAGAAGAAAAAGAGTTCTGATGTATTATTTTAATTGTTTAAACCTTAAAATAGATTTATTTATGCATATATGTTTTGATAATTTTTTTTTTTTTAAAAAAGAAAACATATTGCCAAAATTAAAGGTTCGTTGCTTCCATTGATCTATTGAATCAATTGAATTGCAGGAGAAGCATGCGAAGAAGCATGACAAAATGAAGGAGGAGGTGAGATGCCTAATTAGTGCACCAATGGATCCACTAGAGAGGCTCGTGTTGATCGACGCAGTTCAAAGATTGGGTCTCAGGTACCAGTTTGAGATAGAGATCAAGAATGCAGTACAAGATGTGGTCAACCAAACCAATGATCAAGATGCATTGTTTCACCGTGATTTACATTCCACAGCCCTACGTTTTAGGATCCTTAGACAACATGGATATCATGTTCCACAAGGTAAAGTCTTTTAAATCATCACATTTATGGTGAATTTACTAGCTAATTTATGAAAAAAAAATGGTAAATAAGTTCTGAGTTTAGGTGTCTTTGAGGAGCCAAAAATTTATTTTATTAGAGATGAAGTCTCACATTGTAGGGGAAGGGCCGATTTATTTTTTTTACTGAATGAATAGCATTTTAAAAGATTTTGTTGTTATTTATGTAACATGTTTTTTTTTAAAGATATTTTGAGATATTTAATGAGATATATATATATATATATATATATATATTAAAATACCGCTACAAGTTTAGGTATTATATACATATACACATATATATATATATGAGACTTCAGTAAGATGGCTGCTCCCATTGTCCTGGGAGTATAATAAATATTTCACATCTTGCCAAATTTATTTTATTCTTTTTTGCTCTTTAGCATGGTTGAGATATGGATTTTATGATTACTTTTAAATTTTAAAAATGGGCATTTTCCAAAATTTTTATTATGAGAAAATTTTGTGGATACAGAAATTTTCGACAGATTTAAGGATGAAAAAGGTCATTTCAAGGTAGATTTGTGTAAGGATGTAAAAGGGTTGCTTAGCTTGTATGAAGCTTCTTTCTTGGGTCTGGAAGATGAAAACACCATGGATGATGCAAAAGTATTTGCAACCAAACATTTGAAGGACCTCAATGAAGCCAAGTTGGATCCACTGATGGCTAGAAAAGTGAACCATGCTCTGGATATGCCTTTGCATTGGAGACTCAACAGAGTGGAAGCTAGATGGTTCATTGATACTTACAGGGAAGAAACAAACAAGAACCCTCTTTTGCTTGAATTTGCCAAATTGGACTTCAACCGGGTGCAGTCAATTCATCAAAAGGAAGTCAGCAAATTTGCTGGGTATGCAATATTATAATTAACAATTGCTTTTTAATAACTCTAAAATTGACCGTAGCTTGTAAGCACATTTTGTTAATTTATATCCGATTCACCTTTAATTCTTCATTTGTTGTTGTTATTATTATTATTATTATTATTATTATTATTATTATTATTATTATTATAGGTGGTGGGTTGATATGGGCCTGGACAAGATGAGCTTTGCAAGGGACAGATTGGTGGAACATTACTTTTGGAGTTCGGGCGTGGTCTTTGAGCCACCCTATGGAGCTTTCAGAGAAATTGAAACCAAAATCTTTTGTTTGATTACAATTATTGATGATATTTATGACGTTTATGGGTCTTTGGAGGAGGTTGAACTATTTACAGATTTTGTCGATAGGTTAGTATAATAAAAAGTTATTTTCAATTAGACATTTAGTTACGTTATTCGAAAGTAAACATGGAGAAATGTTTAACGAAGGTGTTACTAAGATTTTTCTAATAACAAAAAAATATATATATTTTGTTGTTTTACTAATTATTCCTCTTAATTTTTTATCTTTCTAGATGGGACATCCATGAAATTGACAAGATTCCTGATAACACAATTAAAACTTGTCTACTAGCATTGTTCAATACCACCAATGAAATTGGCTACTGGACCCTTAGAGAAAAAGGCTTCAACATCATCCCTTACCTAAGCAAAATGGTAGGCTATCATATAACATTGCAAATTTTACATTTAATATTTTTTCCCATTTCTTTATGTTTCTAATTTTTTTTTCCAACTATATTTCTTTGAAACTTTAGTGGGCAAATCTGTGCAATGCATGTTGCAAAGAGGCTAGGTGGTTCCACAGTGGATACAAGCCAACTTTGAAGGAGTACATTGACAATGCAGTGGTTTCCATATCAGCCCCTCTTGGGCTTTTTACTGCTTATTTCTCGACCACGGAAAATATATCCAAGGAGGCTTTAGATTACATATGCGACCTTCCAAGCATTCTGCGTTGCTCTGCCATGCTATTTCGACTCACCAATGACCTAGGAACTTCATCGGTTGTCCCTTAATTTCAACTTTTCCGAATTATTATTATACAATATTTACGTATTATTTAATCATGAAGTTTGTTAAAATTAAAATTTGATCCGACTAATTTTAAAGATAAAAGTATAAGATCAGATTAAAATATTTAAAAAAATATTAGAAAAATCGGTTTAAGTTTGACTCATGCTCAAATTTAGATAATTCAATATTAGTTTCTGAGATTTATTTATTTACTTCATTTTCTGATGTTGGAATCAGGATGAGCTAGCGAGAGGGGATAATGTGAAATCTATTCAATGCTACATGAATGACACCGGTGCATCTGAGGAAGTAGCTCGCGCCTACATAAAGGCGTTGACTCACCAGACATGGAAAACCCTAAATAAGGACATGTTTGGCGAGTATCCCTTTGAAGAACCCTTTATCAGTGCTTGTCCAAATCTTAGTCGAACTGCGCAATGCTTTTACCAATATGGAGATGGTCATGGGATTCCACAATATTGGACCAAGGACCATATCATTTCATTGCTAGTCGAGCCAGTTCCACTCGATTAATCAAGGAACTACTTTGCTTTGGCTGTTGGGATTATGCTAATCGAACTTTTCTACGTACCTGTGTAAGAACTATGGCCGCCCATCTTTACTACTAATTTGCACTTTTCAATAATTTCCTCCATTGGGCGGTTGAGTGTGCATGTGCGTGTGTACTTTTTAATTATTTCAAAAAGGTCTCTTTGAGGTTTGTGCCTACGTACGGGACATGCAATATATCTATTTGATGCGCCGTAAGTTTAAAAAAAAAAGTGATCTCTGTCATTTACATCTCTTACTCCCCCCCCCCCTTTTTTTTTCTTGTTTTAATAGTGAATGGATAGCTCGTGTAATGGATGAAGTGGCTGCAAAAGTTTGGGTCCTTCAGGGGATGGGTGTGCCATGGGCGAACCGACCGTCTGGGCTGCAACCCAGCCACAAACTCTAGAGCCTTAGTGGCAAATAGCCTGAACTTTTCAGCTTAGTCCAATCTTAACATGGACCCTATATTTAAACTGGCAATTTATTTTATTATAGTTTGCGCATTTGACAAGTAGCAAAATATCGACGGGCTAAGGGGTCGTCATGAAAATTGAAGAATAAAAAAATAAAAATCCATTTAAATAAATCTATTTGTTTAAATAAAAATAAAATTTATAACATTTTTCATATGTTAAAATCCAATATGTTTATATTTTTCTCAACAAGTAGATTTTCCAGATCCATTAATACCAAAATTAGAATTACTAAAACGAGAGAGGATCAGTTGCTCTTTTATAATCTATTGAAGATCATTTATTCATTAATAATTAAAATCTGAAATTTACGTTCTCTATCTTAATAGATTAAAAATGGGATAAGTAGCAAATCCCAATTCAGGAGAACATGATACAACACAATCTCCAATGAAGCTTTTCACTAAGGATCACCATCACGTACCATAAGACAGAATGACTTAATTACAGACAAACAAAACAAATATAAAACTAAAAGAAAATTTTATACAACCATAACAAAATAATGCCTGTCCTGTAAGAAATTGAGAGTAACAAAGAAAAAGAAGAGACGAGACGAGACGAACGCCCTTACTGCTTCCAATTTGGATACAGCGACATAAAGGTGCTGGCAGAGCCTCAAGAAGGGTCCATCTCACCAAACCACAAGCCAGAGAATTGGCCCAAACGCAGAGCCCACGGTCCAATATATTTGTGCAGTGTAACACATGGGCCACTCTCATGGAGCCCAACCCATAGAGAACTCCTCTCTCTCTCTCTCTCTCTCTCAACGAGCCCTCTTTCACACCTGTTGCCAAAGCCACCGCTTCAAGTAGCCATGCACCCCCATCTCAACCAGGGTCTCCACCTCCTCCAATCGCCGCACCACCCCGTCTCGGCCTATGCCTACTCGTCTCCAGGCCAGAATTGCCAAAGCGATGGCGGTGCTTCCCCCCCAGCCAACACAACTCGATAGTCATCTTCGAGTCTTCGCAACCAAGGTATGAAAGAGGTACTACGGATACAATGGGCCCATCTTCCTCTGAATCGCGTGTGCATTTCTTACAAGCCATAGATGAGCGTCTTTGGTGTATTGTTAAACAACCAAAAGTAAAATACCTACTTCACAAAATACTAGTGTAGAGTGAATAGTATCATCTTCTCAGGGAGCGATGGATTTATTTCTTTTAAGGAAAATAAAAATAAAAATATGGGAGTTTGAAAAATTAACTAAACTAATTAAAATAAAAATAAAGAACTCGAAAAAAAAATAAAAACTAATTGAAAATCAATTTTTCTAATCAAATGAAATATATCTACCTTGATTTTATGTGATTGATCATTGATTTACCCAAAAATTTCAACACCAACAAATAAATTGGTTATAATCATCGACAAAAGTCTACAGCACAATGCATCCCCCAACACAAATCGTGACTGCTGCCAAATAAATAAGTCTTGAAGAGTAAAATGGTGTGCTTCTCACGGACGTGGGGCTGCTGCCCCCTTGGGGCTTCTCCTTTCTCCTCTCTTTTTTTCTTTACACAATGTAACCCCTATAAATAGAAATGAGTTAACTTAATTTTTTGTTTTAAAAAAAAAAACTCTCCTAAATTTTAGATAACTACTAAATAACAAATTACAAAGGTTTAAAATTTCCAAAATTCTTATTCTCAAATATTTAGAAATAAATTCAATATATTTGCAAATCTTCCATATTTTCAAATTTGTCTTCATTTTTCATTCTTTTTTCTTGATGTCTTATCCATCATTCCTAACATATAAAATATAATAAAATATAATAATTAATACAATATTTATTCAAAAATAAATAAAATCAATTATAAATATTATACTAATTTATGCCCTATCAAATTCTCCCACACCTAGATAATGCTTGTCCTCAAGCATTCCTAACTCAAATAAAATTAAAACTAGTGAAAGCAACCTATTTTTCTTTTGAACTACTAAGCCAACATGTGTAATAAAAATTGAATCAGAAAATAATCAAAACAACAAGTACTTCACAGTATTTCATACAAGAACAACTATTACACATTTCAATAGTTTCTTATGAAATCAAAACAGCAAGACTCAATATTCCTCTCTAAGAGTTTACTCAAATTCACTCAAATTGGAGTGAGTAATATATCAATAACACTCAAATCAACACATTGAAATTGGCATTACCATATGCTTACAAATATATCAAATCTCTACCACTTAAAAATTTGAATTTCATGTATCAATATAAAGATTTTTCATTTGGTTGTAATGGGTTAGGGTTATGGGTAGGATAAAGGGACATATCAAGGGTTTAAAATGTACAAAAGAAAATATGCAACTAACCACACAATTTTTCTGTAATAACACTTTTGCCTCTCACAAATAGCACGTCAAAAATACATGATTTCACTATCCACTCATGCTCAAAATAGCTAATAGTCAAGAATACATAAAAAATGTCAGACTTTTTCTCTACGACTGAAATGAAAAGATACAACACTTTTTTTCTTTTCTTTTTTTCGTTTCACTGCTGCTTTTTTTTTCTTTTTTTTCCGAAGAATATCTTAATACAAATGGTAAACAAAACTCAAACTCTTTCTTCCTTTCATAATCATGAATTCCATTTTCATTTCACATCAATGAAAGTATTAAAGTCAACATTCAAGTTAGCACTTTCCCAATGAGACAAAAATATAACTAAAATCATGCAATTAATTACATAAATTATTGGTACAAGGGTTGAAATGCAAGCCAAAAATAAGGTCGTGGTGTTGTATTGAGGGTATTGAAAAAAGAAAGGGTTTCAGGCTCAACTTGGTTCACTAAGGGGGTTATAAATCAAGGTATGGATTTTTACAAAAGTCAAAATGAGGTAAAACCTATGTGCCTTTATCATTTTAATGCATGATACTCTAGATGCGATCTCAAAATGCATAACAATGCAAGTTCTAGAATAACCAATGCAAGTTCTAGAATAACCAATCCAAGTGTGATATTCACTCAAGAAAAAAAAAAAAAGGAAATTCCGAGCATAATGAATGAATTTGCTCACTTTAGGATCAAAACCTCACTTTTAAATGGAATTTTTATCAAATTTTGCATGTTTATCATTAAAAAAAAAACTATTAAAGATATGAACGGTCATTACAAGTATAAAAACCATTGATACAAGTTATTTTTTATAAATTTCTAACTAACCAAATAACACATATCAATTTAGAAAGCTCAATTTTTTTTTTAATTTTTTTCTCTTTTTTTTTTTAATAAAATGAAACAAAATTTAATCTATTGTAGAAAAACAAATAAACTAAAAACAAAAATATGAAATATCTCCCCCCAGACTTAAATCATACATTGTCCCCAATGTATGCTAAGTGAGAGAGAAAATAAAAATAAATAACTATCGTATCAAATAAAAGATAAAATAAAAAAATAAAATGAGAACAAGACTTCCCTATGGTGGAGTGATGAATACAGGGGTCAAATCCAACAAGTCTTAAAAAAAAATTATGGTGGCAGCAATGGACCCCTTCTTAGGGCGTGGGCACGCCATAACTTATGTGCAATTCTGGTTATTTGAGAGCATTAATAAAATTTGGACAGCATTGAAGGTTTATTAAGGCGCACGCCTTAATGGCAAAGCACTTCTGATCATCAAACTTTTCAGCATTTATTCACCTAAAAAATAAATCAAAATCAAATTTAAATCAAACCAAATAAATATGAAATAAAAATCATAAAAGAAAATATTTGGTTGCCTCCCAATAAACGCATTTGTTTAATGTCTTTGGCTTGACATTACCTGCTCGATTCAACCTCATTCAAAGACCGGTCCGGTCCATTTAGATTTTAACATATCTGGTATGAACTTCAATTTTGAATTGAAGTGAAGGATTTTATTGCCTACCAATGATTGTTTCCAATGTGAAAGTTTGTCATCAAGAAATTTGTCCCATTGTGCAATCTCATCTGTCACGTTTTCCTTAAAAACAAAATCCAATTCATTTTGCACAAAATTATCATGAACAATAAACTCTACCATGCTAGCATGGAAAAAAGATTTAAAATCATTTGGATACTTCATTACATCAAAAATATTAAAAGTATCAATTTTACTATCAAACTCAAGAGTTAGAGTACCCAAATCCGCATTAATTTTTGTCTTGACTTTTTTCATGAATGATTTTGATACTTGTTTTATTACTTTTAAGAGGGGAATATTGGTTTCTTCTTTTGGAGAAGTTTCGAAAATCTCTTTTTATTCCTCCTCTTTCGGTTGTGCTAACCTGCAAGGAAAATATGATAAAATCCAAATTTTTGTCTTAAAAGTATTGAGCTCGTTATTTACCTCATCGGTGGATTCATTCACTGTTAATGATTTTTCTATTTGCTCGATTTCCATATCTTCTTCGGCTTTTGATGAATTGTCTTCCACTTCTTTTGATGAATTTTCTAATCGACTCATAGTTGCCATTAATTGTGACACTTGATTTTCTAAATTCTGGATGTTGGCTCTTGTCTCCTGTTGAAATCTCAAATTGTTGTTAGCCAAACTTTTAACAATCTCTTCTAAAGACATATCTTGGTTCGAAAAAGTTTGTTAGGGCTGAAATTGAGATTGGACTTGTGGTTGTTGCTGGAATCCTTGTTGTCAATTTCCATAATTGAAGTATGGTTTATTACATCATCCTTGATTATAGATGTTCGAATATGGTTCACCATAAAGAATGTGATACTTATTGGTTGGATGATCAATCTCTGAACAAATTCCACAAATTTGTACCGACAGTGTTTCTCCTATAATAAAATTACGCATAAGAAAAATTAGTTTTTTCAATTCTTGACGAAGGAAAAAATCACTTACCTCATTGTCCCTCTTTGGAACATCTTGCCATATTCCAAATTGTTGGGAAGTTCTAATATTATGAAAATCACTGCAAAAGGTATATTCATTAAAATTAGGAAATAATAACTCCTTTGAAGTCTTTTGTGTGGCCATATTTTCGTTAAATTCTTTTTCTCTATGTCACCGTCAAATGTCAATATGTTCACTGCAAAAGTTAGTTCTCAAAAATAAAAAGAAAACAAAACTTAAAAGAAATAAATTACTTAACACCATTCCTCGGCAATGGCTCCAAAATTTGGTATGTTTTTAAACAACCAAAAATAAAATACATACTTCACAAAATACTAGTGTAGAGTGAATAGGGTCATCTCTACAGGGAACGGTGGATTTACTTCTTTTAAGAAAAATAAAAATATGGGAGTTTGAAAAATTAACTAAACTAATTAAAATAAAAATAAAAAACTCAAAAAATAAAAATAAAAACTAATGGAAAATCAATTTTTCTAGTCAAAAGAATTATATCCACCTTGATTTTATGTGATTGATCATTGATTTACCTAAAGATTTCAACACCCATAAATAAATTGGTTATAGTCATCGACGAACGCCTAATGACCGATCTCTCCTTATTTCATCGATAATAAAGAGAATCTCATTAATTATTTCCCTAATCGAGAGTCAACCCTAGATAAGCTCTTAGGATTGAAAGTATTAACAGTGTTAAGATTTAGAGAGATTCAATTCTAATTAACAAACACACAGCGGGTTCATTTAAATTAGATTATTTAATTTCATGACATGAATATCATTCCCATAACACGAATGTCATTTACCACTTTATTAAAACTAAAAAACAATTACAGATTTACCGTTTTAATTAGTTATAGATTATTTTAGGACTATTAAATATTAGTCACTATTTAATAAACTCTAAAAAATCATGATACATGAAGCGCAGGAATTAAATAAATACCTATGAAATATTGATTTAATAAACCCAATTAAATCTCACAATCATTATTCATCAAGGTTTCAATAACCCTTCAACTAGAAAAAATAAAATTAGAATAAAAATATGGAAGAGAGAAAACTCATAAATTTAATAAAAATATTGTTGGAAGTAAGATAAATATTGAAGAAACAAGACATGATTTTCTGCGAGAACCAAAAAAAAGGTCTACAAGAAAAGAATAGTATTTTCCCTATCTTGGGAGAAAAAGTCTACAACAGAATGCATCCCCCAAAATAAATCGTGACTGCTGCTAAATAAATAAGTCTTGAAGAATAAAATGGTGTGCTCCTCATGGACGTGGGGCTGCTGGCCCCCTAGGGCTTCTCCTTTCTCTTCTCTTTTTTTCTTTACACAATATAACCCCTATAAATAGGAGTGAGTTAACCTAAATTTTAACAAATTATAAAGGTTTAAAATTTTTATTCCCAAATATTTAGGAATAAATTCAATATATTTGTAAATCTTCCATGCTTCCAAATTTGTCCTCATTTTTCCTTCATTTTTCTTCATTTCTTCTCCATCATTCCTAACATATAAAATATAATAAAATACTATAATTAGTGTAATATTTATTCAAAAATAAAACAAAATCAATTGTAAATATTACACCAATTTATATCCTATCAGTCTCCTTTGGTTGGAATAAAATACGATGGCTTTCTTTCAGTTCATTGGATTTGCCCTATCATTCCGCCCTCTAGGGAAGTTTAGTTCTTTCGTACTTATGTTTTACTTCCTCATGCCTTTCTTCTTCTCTTTCGACTTAACATACATTAAGGGTAATGCATGATTTAAGTGTAGAGGAACATATATTGTGTTTGTGTTTTTGGTAGTACATTAGATTTTCTTCAAAAGGGCAAGTTTAGGCATTTGCTTTAGTTTAGTAAAATCAACAAAATTTTGGTAAAAAAAATAAAAAATAGCTTTTTGTTGTTGAGTGAAAATGTTTCATTCAAAAAAATTTTCGAGCCTTCTAGTTAATGTGTATTGTTTGGTTGAACTATAAATTTATGAGAGATGACTAGTATTAATGATTATTTGGTGCATGAATAACTATTTATTTTTTTAATAGTTATTTTGAAGGATAAATATACAAGATTTGATACCAAATCTACTTAAAGTGAGGTTTTGACCTGAAAAGAACAAATTCATTATATGTACTTGAAATTGTTTTCTTTGTTGAGTGAATATTACATTTGTATTGGATATTTTAAAACTTGTTCTATTATGCATATCGATACCATATTTTTGAATTTCATGTATTAAAATGATAATGACACCTAGATTTAACATATTTTTGACTTTTATTAAAATTCCCTCATTGATTTTGTAACCCCTTAGTTAACCAATTTAAGTTTGCAACCTTTTTTTTTTTTCGTTTATAACCACCACAATATAACACTTAATCTTTTTATTTTTACTTTCTTTTCAATCCCTTGTACCAAAATAGTATGCAATTATGGCATGAATTTGGTTATTTGTTTTCCACAAGGGAAATATGATGATTGAAAATCTTGGTTCTAATGCTTTTATGAATATGAAAATGAAGTTTATGTTTGTGGAAGGAAGAATGAAGGTTGATTATTTTCTTGATTATTCTATTCCAGTGATTTTTTGGAGAAAGAATAAAGGAATATTGGGAATGCTTCCAAAAAAAAAAAGTGAAGTTGAAAGAGTTGAAAATGGAGATGAAGAAAAAGGTAAATAGAGAAAGGAGTCTGAAAGAGAACAAGAGTAAAGCATAAGAAGACATGCTGTGTTTTTGTGTACTGTTTGTTGGGACACAGTTCCTGTGTCCCTGGCTCCATTATAATTTAATAAAAAAGTTTTTGATTGATATATGGAATTCATACTTTTGAGTAGTGGAGATGTGATATATTTGTAAGTATATAATAATACAATTTTGTTGTATTGATTTGAGTGATATTTGTCATTTACCCAATTTTTAAGTATCTTTGAGTGAATCCATGAGTTGTTGAATCTAATAATTTTAATTTCAAAGGAACTGTTAGGAGATGTAATGGTTCTTTTAGTGCAAAATTTACATTTCTAGTTTGATTTTATGATTCACGTTAGCTAGAAAGTTGGGAAAAAGTGAGCCGGCATACAAAGCCGTTGTTTTTGTTTCTTTCTTTTTTTGTTTGTTGGAAATGTTAGGAACAAGTATTGTTTAGGTGTAAAAGAGTTTGATAGGTGTAAAATGATGCAATAATTCTAGTTGATTTTGCTTTATTTATGGGTAATTATTACACTAATGGCTGTTTTATGATATTAGATGATTTTAGAATTGGTAGGGAAGAGTTATGGAGAAAACCGAAAAAAAAAAGGAATTAATTTGAGATATTGTGCATAAGAAGAGAAGACCGTGGACAGCGATGCTTCTATTTTAGTGCGTGGGCATGTGATTTCTAAATTTAACTAAAAGACTTTTGGTGCCAAATTCGACAGCACTCTTCTGTTTGCATATGGGCACGCAGAAGATTGAATTCTGTTTTGGAAACATTGAGCGTGTTCAGCATTTTGACTGTTCCTAATGTTTAGGAGGGAGACTTTTGGAAAGTCCATTATTTGTAATATTCTATAGTTTATTTCTTTTACAAATCAATTAAGTTATTTTCTATTAGCAAGACATTTTTTTTAATAGTCGTCTAAGATTCAAGAAAATTTTTCCTAACATATGGTATTCCCCCTATATAAAGGGGGCATTAAACG